>JAPDSC010109819.1:237841-249503 GCA_026290005.1 Latrodectus geometricus
TATATATATATATATATATATATGTAATATTACAATATTATATTGTAATATGTACAGAACAAAAATGTAATATTGGATTTTTTATTTATTTATTTTTATTTTATTTTATTTATTTTTTTTTTAGCTTATTTAAAAAAATTAAAATGACAAATTAATATGTGCTTAAAGTATTAAAAACTTATTAAACTGATAAAAAAAAGTATTCAATTGATTGTGTTACTTTCATGGATAAATGAATACACATATATTTGTTTTATTTAAGGTGACAATTAAATATTTCCTATAAATTATAAGTCCGAACCTATACATTATTAGCCTTTTCCAACTTTTAAATTTTTGCTCATATTATTTTCTAATGGAATAAAAGAATTTCGTTAAGTGATAAAAAGTTATCAAATGATAAACTCTGATTTTGCATTTTCTAGATTAAAATAAAGTAAAAATAAAAAAAAAAGAATATTTTTTTCACACACAGACAGTATTGAGAAAAAAATGCTGTCTGTGTTTGAAATCTCATTATAAATTATTAAGTAATCCAAATTTAAATTGTCATTGATTAATAAAATAGCTTAAAATGTTTATTTAATTCTCTTCTCCATCTACAAATTCAATATTTATATCATACATATAAGTAAATGGCAAAGTATACGTTTATTCCTTATTTAGTTTCAATTATTAGTTCCTATTTTTATGTTAATTTTTTTAATTACTTTTAAGGCTAATAATTATAAATATAGTATTCGTATCTATTTTTTTTTAAATTAAAACAGCTTTGTGAGACTTATAAATTTACAGACTACAGCTAATATCTCTCTTCAGTAAAACGCTATTCACTCTTTTGTCCTTAATTTACGTATATCAACATTCAGCGTATTAATTTTTAAAGCGTGTCTCTTGTTCTAAAAATAAGCAGCAATATCTCTTATCAACCAAATATTGATCGTTACTATCAACGTATCTGCTGACTGTCTTAAATAAAAATTACAACCCTATTTTGAAGGTGAAAAGTGTCATCGTGTTCGGAGAATTATTGTAGTCCCACGTAACGTATCAATAGGCGCAGCTTTCTAACCCTTTACCGCTTTGACCTACATACGCCATCTCCAGGGTCACCCGAAATCAGAACAGGCGTACCTTGAACTTGCGACTCATTTAGCACTTCCACCCCTCCGCTCTCTCACTCCAACTCCATCCAGCCCTCCCCTCATGTTAATGAGGGTCCGAAAATTCCCGTAATAATTATTTCCAGCCTCATCCGGGCCTCGGCGGAGTCTCAGCCCTCCTCTCATTATCATGATCTGCGGCTCCGCCCTTTCTCACACACGAGGATGCTCTATCCGGAGACTTATTTGCATTTTATATTTGCATCTGGGATGAAGAATGATGCTCTGCAGAGCACAAGGACTCTTGGAAGAGCTCTCTTCTTCGAAGGAAACGGAATGAATCTTGGTTCTGTTTGGCATGTCTTTCTCCAGTCATCTCAATAAAATTTTAAAAAAATTATTAAATTATTGCTATACAATAGTAAATAACGGATTCTTTTTTTTATTTTTTAATTAAGATCTTGTAATCTTTTTTAATGATAAGATGATTGTATGTTTGTTATTAACTATCTATGATTGTGTGTGTGTGTGCTGTGCGTATCTAGCTACTCTAACACCAACTTGTATCCTGACTTGTTTTTAGTGTTTAACATATTTTTTTTTAATTAACAGTGTTTTTTTTCTCAATTTCTATATATATATATATATATATATATATATATATATATATATATATATACACACACACACATACATACTTGGAAACTAATTAATTACTAAGTGAAGAGTTAAGTTCAACTATTATTTCATTACACTTGTAATTAATTGTGTTTATTATTTTTTTAAGAAATCAAATGCAACATGTCATTACATTGAGCTCTAAACTTGGTTTTTATTTTTGAAACATATTCTCAATGCTACTCATATACAAAAACATTTCCCTTCGGGTTAAATTGAATGTTAATTTAGGTGAAAATACAGCTTCGTTTTCAGAGATTAACCTAAGTTTAAGAAAATAATAAAAATCGAAGGGAAGGAATTGATTCTCTGTTATTGATTGTTGAATTTAATATCCTTGCACACTGTAGATGATATCATCCCGTTTAAAATGATTTTATGATTTGAAAGATTGATTCAGAGTAATTCTGCTTTCTTACTGGAACACAATAGACTTAAAAATAACCAATATTTGTAATACTCAGGTTAGCAAAATAATTTGATAGTATCTTATATTAATTATTTCGTCAGTTCCATTAATTTCAGATGCGCTGTATGTTAATTTAAATAATATTACAAGTTAGTGTGATATTTTTACATAATACATCTTTATATGCTTATTCATTATTAAAGCCAGCAACTTCTACAAGGATTTTATTTGGATTTATGTAATAAGATTTATCCAATTTACAAATAAGTCTATTTTCCAATTCATACATTCTTTTAGAAAAGCAATAAAATACCAGAAGACAAGTTTTTGTTAAACTGCATAACCTTATAAAGAACACTTAACGATTAGTAACTATACAACTTTACAAGAAGATACCTAATGGTAAAGCTTCAATTTCTGATTCTATCTGGTATTGATAAAGTGTTTGATTTTGACATGTGAAATATTTCAGCCTCAATCACCATACTTAATTCGATATAAGATTGCAAAAAATTATCTTCTTAAATGCATTGAATTTTTTTGAAGTGTGTTAAAATTATGAAACGCTTGATATTTATTTCGAAATATAAACCAGGAAAATATTGTTAAAAGTACTAATAAATATATAGCAAATATATTTCAAAGATTTCCTTATATAAGTAAGACTTAAAATCTTTAAAATTTGTTACATAAATTTTTATCTGTTGTAAGAGATTCTTATTTGTCAATTTTAAACAATATTTTAACTTCATGTATTCTTCAACGAGCCGTGACTATTACGAAACGATTTTATGGATTGTTAAAAATGAGAAAAATAAAGGGAAAAACAATTTTTTTCCTATTTTACAAAGTTATTGTTTACTTTCTTTAGCTTAGTAATATTGTAAAAAAAGATATTCAGATAATATCGCGTGACTTGTTGAATTTGAAAACAGTAAAAATTAGCATTTACACATGAGAAAATAAAAAATAAATGAAATCCAAAATTTATGCAATAAAATGCTATTTATTGAAAATCGAGACTAGCTCCATAATACTGAAATCATAATAAAAACAAATGAACTAACTGTATTTAATTATTTATTTAATATTATGATATTGTGTTTATTTTAATATAATTTAATTAGTTACTTAATATTTATTCAATATAAGTGTTTTATATTTACTTATAGTTGCTATAATCCAACCTCCCTTAGAATTTAAAAGTAGTTTGTGTCAAAGGAATTTTATTTAGTTATAGTTGAATTTATCACAAAAATCACTTAACACTTTTTCACTGGGGCGTCTGCTTATTAAACACTTATGAACGGAACTGCAAGGATTTTAACTTTAGAGAATTGAAAAGGAAAGTGGCAAGGTTATGATTACTGTGTGGGTTTTATTCCTTAGATTATATGAAAATCAGAGATTTTTTTTTTATCATAAACCATTCTAATTATTGTTGGAAATATGGCACGCAGAGAAAAAATCATTATTCATTTTTTAAAATTTAATTCAACACTTACAAATAATTCTAGCCATTAATTGTATGGCAGTGCTTCATTTCTATTGGATATTCTACTAAAGAAATACACATGATGTTCAAACGCTAATTGATCATTTTTATTTCTCCTTCTTAATGAGGACAAGTATTTCAAATCCATATCCTTCTTTACAACGTTATTTAATAATAATTAAAAATATTATTTAATAATAATAATAAGAGATTACATATTTCTTTACCGTAACATACCGTTTTGATAAAAAATTAGTTTAGATTGACAATTATATTTAAAAATTCTTGTAAATAATTAAAAATATGGATTTGAAAGGACGTGTTTCATATTAAGTGTAAATTGAAATAATCTGATCATTACAAATTTTTCCGAAAAGAAAAATAATGATTTTAAACGGGAAAAAACATAAATTGTATTGTTTGTGGTATAATATAAATTTCTTAAAATTTATAAGGACTTCTATCTTTTTTTTCTTTTACATCTTTTTATCATTCATTGCTTATGGTCTTTGCATATTTAGGATTACTTTAAATGATGAATTGATGATAATTTTCTAAGGTTTTTCAGTAAGGAACCTGGTTGTTCAATAAAAATAATAGGATAATGATTAAAAGTTCTCCAAACCCATCATGTTAAAGAGAAACATTGTTTTAATTTACCCTTAAAAACATTACGCCTAAATGTGTATTTTCAATAATTTCCAATGAAGAATCATTTAGATTTAATAATCTCATGATATGATTAAAAAAACTTAATCACTCAGTGATGAAGTTATCTGAAAGAAATATTTTAATAGACATTTCACGATCGTTCATATTTTGTGGCTGATTTCTATTACATGAAAAATATAAATAAATGATTGTTGTTTAATATGAAATCTAGAAAAATGAAAAAAAATGCTTTGTAACTTACTTTAAATTGGTGAAATTATTTTAAAAACTTCAAAACAATGAACTTATACTTTAAAAGACATTTAATTACTTTATTAAATTCAAGTCAATTTTCATTAGAATTAAATGAATTTGAATGAAATAACTGCTTCAGTAGGACAAATTTCACATTTTTATCTCCCAAGTTTTGTAAAATAAGGAATGAAAATAAACTATTTCAGATTATCCTAGAAAACGTTTTTTCTTTAAACTCTTGATTTTTGCGAAATCAAATTACAAATATTAATAAATTTCTTTTTTATATCACATAAATATTTTTCTTTTTATTACAATCTGATAATAAGGCATTTTATAAGAGATATAATTATCTCTTTTGATTCTCTTTCTTATCCACTTTTACCAGTCAGTTATGAAGTGTATCGACGGCAGAAAATATGCGACCGGCAAATCAATAATAAAACAAAATGAAATAAACCAATAACAAGTATGAAATAACGAATTTTGATTAATTTAGTATAAAAATGAAAGATGTTTACGTTAATTTTAGTAAATGTTCTTCTATCTTCTTTTCTTATATTTACCATGAATAAAAATTATCAAAAAGCTTACAAAATAACTGCACTTTTGTAAAGAAATGAGTGCAATTGGAATAGTTATCACATCCTGTTACACACACAGCAGAATTTTTAAATTATAAAAGGAACACATTTTTTAAACAATTTAATCATTTTAACAGTTTCTTATGTTAATAATATTTTTATTTTTTGATAAATGAAAACAATGCTATTTTGAATTCTGGTAACAATAATCGTGTCTTAATAAAATTTCAAAACTGATTTTATACCTTTTTTATGAAAATAAACGATGCAATTGCAAGCAATTTATTTTTTTCCCTATTCTTTTATTTAATTATCGAGTAATGATATTTTTTTAATAAGTTGCGAATGGTATTGACGCTACAAAATGTTGTTTTATAAAATAATTTATAATAACTGTTTCGTACTCTTTATGTCACAATTAATATGTTCATTATTATACATTATATTCTCAATTTTTGTCTTTTTTTTGAGAGATAAAAACACCTTTTTTAATTTTTCGTAAAATTTAAAATTTATTGTATTGTTAAGGCTTGCGTGTGTGCGTTTTTTAATTGTTTGCATAAAACTTATTTTTCTTAAATTTATTGGCTTCTGCACATGTAATTTAAAACCTCAAACGGCACACTAATATCTTAAAAGGCTGATGCACTTTATTATAAAATTCGATATTCAGTGTATTCGATTTTAATATCTTTTAGCATAATTTGAGTTCTAGTACAAAAAATCATTTGATACTTTATTTCAAGAATAAAAAAATATTTTATTGACCAACAACAGTGTTAAAATCCTAAAATACAATTAATAATTTTAATTTATTCTTTAAGTCTGTAAAAAAAAATAATTGCAATACGTACTTCTTATTTCTCAAACGCTTCACGAAGTTAATTCGTGAGTTGTAATCTAATATTTCAATGATTGAAATATTGTGTGAGGGTTAGAATTTAAAAATCTATGAAACAATTCAGGCATTGTTCAACGAAATTATTGTCTGTGTAACTAAATTTGCCTTCTTTAAATTTCTTTGTGTCACGGAAATATGATTAATTGAATTTAAATTTCTTTGTACCCCTGAAATATGATTAATAACTATAAGAAGAGCTATTTCCCTATTTGTGTTACATAGTTTTTTCTTGACTTTGACCTATTTGTATTGAATAGAATAGTTTCTTCTTAATCTTGTGTTTGATTTTTATTGCTCTTCAAATTATATCTTATTTTATCTATATTTGCTTTTCTCTCATTAGCTGCTTTTTGTGCTCGTTTGATTACCATTAATATGTGTTAATTAATATTGTATTTTATTGATTCCATTTACATAGCAGTCAACTAAATGTGTACAACTTAAAAGATCTTACCCACAATGAAGGAAATCTGTTTTTCTAGATTTATAAATGCTTTCTTATTATATCAAGAGATGTATTAATGGAATAAAACATGTCTTAAGCATAAGTATCAGGACTTGTTTTTAGAATTAATGGATCCTTCATTGCAGAAACTTTTACTCCAGAGCTTGTGGTGCGGTAAGTTTCTTTCCCTACTTCATGTACATGTAAACAAGGTGTTTTCGGACAGTCTATCTTTAATTCTTATTACAATCCAAGAGAATGTGTTTAATTTTTTTATTAGGCTCAGGTTCATCGGTGTCTGTAATTACAAAATATATTTTCGAAGAGATTAAAAGTTTCATTAAAGTTCTAGAGAGCAGTCAAGATAAAAACTGTCAATTCAGATTTGTTTTTTTCAGCAGGGGTAGAGGAATTTTATTCAAAATTGATGAGGTTAATTTTAAATGTTGTTTTCTCATTGCTTATTTTTCCCAAAATTCATTTCATGGATTACTGGAAGAGATATAATGCTATTATAGATACCAGAAATTAATTAGTGAAGTTTGACAATTTTTGTGTTCCTTTGATTTCAGAAACTGAAAGTATCAAATACGTTTATTGCGAAGTTTTAAATTCATACTCTGTTTATCGGGCTAAGAAATTGATTATTGAACCGAATAAAACAGAGAAGGCTTTCTTAAATATAAAATCTAATAAGGATGGCTCAACTATATTATTTACGCCAACTGTGTCAAAAATAAATATTGAAATACATCCTACTATTTACAAACTAGGAAATTATAAATTTTTTACTATCCTTACAAATCTGGATGCTAAAACTATTCATTTATGCAAAAACTAAAAATTAGGGGAGGTTATAAAAGAATATGGAATTAAGGATATTGAACAGAAATCGGATTCAGATGCATCAGAACAAAATAACTATGACAATAATTTTTTGTAATCTTATAGTTGCATCTGATGAAATCATTAAATTACAGAAGCAAGAATTGAAAGATGATTTTGAATTAGCTAATTTTAGTGGGCACAACAAAAGGAAAAAATTTTTTAAATATCCTTGTGATAAATTTTGCCGCTATCTCAAAATCTCTCCAAATATTTGGATGTACTGATGTGATTTCTAAGTCATTCTTTGAAATCAAAACCCTATAAATACTCTGCCCTTTCCTGTTCCTCAATCATTGCAGAATGATGTTTGGACTGAACTTAATGAGCTCATTCAAGGAGGCTTAATTCGAAGACATACATCACACTGGTCTTGTCCAATGATTCTGGTCAGAAAAAGCCTGACCCATAAAATATCGCATGGCACTCCATCTGAGGTTGCCTGATTCAGTTATAGAGAATTTCACTTTTGTCAGTAACATCAACTTTAATCAATGATATTTCATCAAACGAATTTTATTCAGTTCTCGATCTAAAGAATGCATATTAGCAAATACAACTGCCTCACATTTTACAGGATTTTTACTGCCCCTTTTGAGTATTTTTCTAATAGAATAATAGTATTTGGACTTAAAGCAACATCTAGGAGGATTTGTTAATTGATGAATTAAATAATAATGTGATATTCATCCTTGCCAAGACGATTTCTTAGTTGGTGCGTATGATTTTGATGTAAAGGTAGTTAAGGTAAATGCTCTACTTGAGATTTTTATAAAATATATTACTAATTTATCACCCTCAAAATGTTAATTTTTCAAAAGTTCCAACGACTACTTAGGATTCCATATTACTCATACGACAATTAAGACATTTCTTCAAATATTTCAAAGTAACTTCAATTAGGCAACCTATTATAGTTAACAAGTAAAACGGTTTTTAGGTTTATTTGTATTTTATAGAGGTCTAATTCCTAATTCTGCTACTCTCGCAGATGTACTAACAAAGTTAGCTGGACTGAATCTCAGATTTTACTGAAATGCTGAACATCAAGAATCATTTGAATCTCTTCAAAAAATATTTTTCTTAGAGCCTTTTGTTATTTTGTCCTGGAGGGATAAACGGTTCCTTTTAAATACTAGTAACTGCCATTTCCGCCGATTTGCTCCAGGTACATATTTATTGCATCCTGTATTATACCTCAACAAACCCATGACCCATTCTGAAAGGAGTTATCCAGCAATAAAGTTGGAGTGCTATGCAATATACAAAGGTATTATTTCTTTCAAAAATTACTTGTACAATAGAAAATTTGCATTAATTACTGATAGCAAGCCTCTTCTTTACAAAAGTCTTCATCACCTGATGATATTTCTACGAGATAGTTATTGGAAATAACCGTGAATATATATTTGAGTTTAAGCATATTCTTAGAAAATTAAACATTTTGGTTGATTATCATTCTAGAATCCCTGATCCAGATTTTCGGGAACCGAACCAGAGATGGATATAAAGGCACAAAACGAAATTATAATGCCTTTTACTGAGTTAAATGACGGTTCAGTCTATGCAGTTAATGTTTTAAATCAATCTGACCCTCTCATTGAAATTTTCCTCTCAGAGCAAGATAAGGGTCCTAATATACAAGAAAAAATTCCGTTAATAAACTCTTCTAAAACACGGGAATTTTCATCGCACTTTTTGCTGGATTATTAATGTACATTAATCATATATATGATAAAAGTAATTATATTGCAGTACCTACCACATTAAAACTAAAAGTTTTAAAAATTACCTATATTGCGCATACTGGAATTTGCAAAAAACCATGAACTTGTTTTAAAGAACTATTTTTTGAAAGGTGGTATGCATGCTGATACGTGTAATTTTGAACTCTCTTGTGACTGTTGCATTAGAAATAAACACTTTACTTCTGTACCTCACAGATCTGGTGAATTTTTCTCGGTTGATATTGTAGGACCAATTAGACTGTGGGCTTGTGTTGACAGTTTTAGACCATTTAGAAAATTGCTCTAAAATTGCCAATGTCACAGATGTAGTGAAAAATGGTTCTTTTCTAATCATCTGACTCTCTATCTCTTAAATGTCTCTAACAGCTCATCTGACTCTCTATCTCTAACAGCTGACACCATCACGAAACATTTTATCAATTACATATCTCACTTTGGCAGAATGCCTATACTACTCTTGGATTTTGGTACTCAGTTTAATTCTGAAGTATTGAGCGTAAGGTATTAAATTAAATCGTACAACTTCAAATCACCTCCAATGTAATGGGCAATGTGAAAGGATTCTTCTTTTCAGTCATCCCACAATCACGCTTCATGAACAAGGAGTTTCTCTTCCCATGGACTTGACTATTCATCATTATATTTACAACTCAACTAAACATAGTATTCTGGTAGTACAAACTGGGTATTCTTCTAATCTTTTGCATTTCGGCAGAAACTTATCGCTTTTCTTTGATACATACGAAGACGATGTTAATCCCAACCAAATGAACAAATCCGCTTATATACTCCAAGTATTAAAAGACCTCCTACAAACATGAGTTTAGAAAGAAGTGAAATGAAACTCTCGACATTGACCATAGGAAAATGAGTAATAGGGACAGTTATGAACCGAAATTTGCTTTCACTGTTGTTTCGAAAACTAATAACTAATACTTTCAAAGTACATAGTGATAGGCTTCTTTTGGTTCCCAACAGGTTTTTGTAATTCTGAAGAAAATTCACCTGACAATCAACCACCTTAGAAAGAGGAACGCCTTTTAATTGTTATAAATTAATTAGACATTTTGGTATCATTATCAACACTGAGGTAAAACATTTTATAATAGAATATTTTTTTCGTTCTGATATTATAAACTTCCTTTTTATTTCCTTTATAATTTGGGTCTGAGCTTGAGTAAGTGACACAAATCTCTCATTTTTGACATTTTTGGTTATGTTAAATCAAGATTAAAATTTTAATTTGCACAGATCATCATTAACAGTTTTATAGGTTTTTCATTCATTAGACAAACGGGTATGTATGAATATTTTGTAAGTTTATTATGTTATCATATTTTTTCAGTATATATGTGTGTGTATGTGTGTGTGTGTGAGAGAGAGAGAGAGAGAGGCTAAAATTTGTATAAATACATCCTTACATGTAAAAATTAAAAAAAATAAATTAATTAATCACAATATGGTATGCATGTGTATGAATATTTTTTTGGCTGTAGCATACATTGAGATATTGTGTATACTGAGTGTAATGAATTTGAGGAATCTTATTCTTACCATTTATCTTTGGAGATTTTAAATCATACTTTTAAACGGATTCTGGGAAAGGACTATCATTTCATGAATATTCTGTGTGAGAGCTGAACAGCCACTAAATTGTATCAGTTTATTCGTCAAGTGTGAAATAACTGTTAAAAGTTTACAAAGATAATAGCAAGACTTACGATGGGAACAGAAAAGGAAAGACACCTTAAAAATACGTTTGACGTTACACAACTTAAAAAAAAAAATTAAACTCCACCAAATAAGTGTCTTTTTTTTCTTTTACAAGAGCCATAATCTCAAAGTATCAGTTTTTATTTCAATATAACATAACTGTCCTCGTGTGGATATATAATCTGATCTGGAAAAGAAATTGCTGTCTTCCTTTAGCATCTTCTCAGAACGAAGAAATATTATTTTCTTATAGACATATCAAATCAACCTAATGACTATATAGGCAACATATTTTTTTATTTTTCTGATGGGGTATGATTTTGTGGCATCGTGCACACAAGAATAGAGTTACCAAATTACCTCAGGAAGCGGTTCTTGCATTCCCAGTAACCAGTATATTCAAGTAATATCTTGAAGGAAGACATTATCTCTCGATCTGGGAAGAAGATCAGGAGTGGAAAAGAACGGGGCGGCGGTATGACAGTCAAATAAATGTGTTCATTGAAAAAGATCTAACCTACAATGAATGAAGTGTGTTTCTGTAGATTTGTAAATGCATTCTTATTTTGTCAAGAGATGTATTAATGGAATAAAACATGTCTTAAGCATAAGTATCAGGATTTGTTTCTAAAATTGATTGATCCTTCATTGCAGAAACTTTTAGAACAGAGCACGTGGCGCGGTAGGTTTTTCTTTCTCTACTTATTCATACCTCAATGTATTTCTTTCTAACTCAGTGTGGATCAACGAACCGACACTAAAACTAAACAACTGTTATATATATATATATATATA
>JAPDSC010109819.1:254975-287034 GCA_026290005.1 Latrodectus geometricus
ATATATATATGTATGTATATGTATGTATGTATGTATGTATGTATGTTTGTATATAATCGATTCAAAGTTAGCTGTTATAGGTAGTCTTTTCTATTTTAATTTGTGTATTTAGAAAATGTATATTTAAGTGTTTGTTTTGCATATTTATATAATTTAAAAATATGTTCATATAACGACTCGCCCTATCGTTGTGCTATTTGTGCTCACGCTCAGTTAGTTTTATGGTAAACAGCAGCACTGATTTGTTGGTAGGAAATCTTCAGCCATAACTTTTTTTACTGATGATTGGTGAATAATTATAATGTCTTAAGAATTTTCTTTCCAAAGGAAGTAAATAAACAAACTCAAGTAAGAGAAATGAATTAGTAATACAATGTTTTTAAATGTTGTATTCATCAAATATTGTTCCAAGAAGAACAATGGATTGATATGCTTAGTATCGATCAGAATAATGTTTCCATCTTAGCTTTCCTTTGAGCATTGCTTTGAGAGTCTATTACAATGCACGTCAATGCATTTGATGAAGAATGAGCGGTGTTTAGCTGAGCATGAGATTGCCTGAAAAGAGCCGAAAACGTCCTTTCTGTCATCATGTCGGTCAGACGGAGAACCCTTTCGAGTGGTGTCGTATGATGCCTTAGTACCTGGTCACGAACTGGTTGCGTGCGCAGCCACAATCAGACCTAGCTCCGACTGACTTTTATCGTTGCAGAATTAGTGGCTTTATTAATCATCCATTGCTGACTAAACAAAACAACCTTCGACGACCTTCACTTATGGAATGAAAGTCAAATATTTGCATAGACCGGTGATTGCACTTTGCAAATATTTGAAAGATTGGGCGATGCTTTTAATGAACAATCTCTTAAGCGGCACTCCTTTCGCACCTAATAAAATCTTTCGATCTATTTTTGTAAGCAATATATATTCCTGCCTACATTCAAAGAAGTCAGCTTGTTAAATGATTGGACACAGTGTATGCGAAGAACTTAGTTGCGTTGACCTGGGTGTTCAGAGTTATGAAAGCAATCACTTGTCTTCCATTGCTTCAGTGGCCGGATTCGTGCACAGTAAAAAAGAACGGAAATAAAATCAACTTTCCATTTCTCTTCAACAAGATCAATGAGCCAGCTATAATATATATAAAAAAATAATGATATGAGAGAAACATTAATTGAAATACTATTATAAATAAATAAAGTCTTCTGTTTATTTTTGACGATTTTTAATCTAAAATTATCGGAGACAGAGCTAATTAAGCAATTTAGGGAATGATTTTGAATAGAGTTTCTTATTAAATGTTTCCATGCTTATGATAATGAAATTGTGAAGGTTTACTGTCATGCTTGTTGATAGACATATACAAAAAATGTCGTGTGTCCAGAGCAAAGTAGGGTTGTCACATCAAATCAGTTTTTATTAAAAGTTTAACAATGACTTGGGTATCTTTTGCCTTAATATAACTCTCAAATTTCAAAATTTAGTGACGAAAACCAATTTAATAATTTAGTACGATTTCATAAAATTGTAAAAATTTTCACTATTTTACTTGTTTTATTCTTTATTTCTTGTAGATTGACAGCTTTCCTTATTTTAAAAATAATGTACTGCCAAGTTGAGTTTTATTTTGGAAAAAAAAAAAGTACCAGTTTAGCCTGAAATCTTTTAACGAAGTCTTAAATAATAAGTTAAGAATACTCTTTATTATAAATTACTTGATTCTTTACATTTTAATGTCAATATATATGGTAATTTTTGCATCAAAATGAATTAATAATAGATTTTTCTCCAACTTTTGCAGTTGTGTCATTTCATGGAATAAGCCACGTTTTGTGAAATACTAAATGATATTTTAATTCTTTTTTTTTTTATCAAACAAAATATATTTTTACCAGTAAGTCAATGGAAGAGATTAAAAAAATAGTAGTTGCTATTTATACACATTTTTTCAACACATGCAACTATGAATTAATTTTTCTAAGGATTGGTAATAATTATCTAAGGATCAATAATTATCTGAAGGGAATCATAGAAACTGTTCCAAAACTTGTAGCGTCTTGAAGAAGTATGAACAAATACACGAGAAACAGTTATCAAAGCTATACACCATATATCGCGATATACATTTTAATAATATACGTTCACGTAAGACATGGGCAGTTTAAGTATTGTAAAAGAAATAATGGAGAATTATGACTGGAGATCTAATGACATTATATATAGATAAATTAATATATATTTAAGACCAGAAACTTACCAAATATATTTGGATTTAATTGAGGAAAACTTCCGACTTAATTATCCATTGATAGAAGAACATTCTTTATATTTTAATTCGGCAAAAGTTATATGAATTTTATTAAACGAGATATTTCTAGAAAAAATTTGTTTTAAAAAATGAGGCTTTATGTAAATCTCTTTAACATAAATTTAACATATTCATAGTGAAAATAAGTTTTAATTTCAGAAACAAAATTGAATGAAATCTGATAAAGTTTTTTTTTTTTTTTTTTTTTTTTTTTTTTTAAAAATTTGTGAATGATTAAAATATTAAAGAATATCATTATTAAAAGGCCCATTAGAAATTTATTTTCTTTTATTTTGATAATTTTGTTTGTTAACTTTACCATTCAAAAAACTGCAGTTAACATTAAGATATTTGAATTACTTTTGTTGTCCATTTATGTAAGTTAAATTGTTATGTGGTTTTAAGACACCTCAACTTCTAAACTAAAAAGTTTAATCAACTTCAATTAAAGTCTTCAGTACATTACGAATGTTGCCGGTGTTGTAGCAAGGTCATGTACTACGTTTACGAGGTTGAGTACCTGTGGAAATGACAAAATCAGCCCCTTGGCGATAATTTAAAGTGTTATTTCAAAACAGTTCTTAAAATAAAAAGTAAATAAAAAATGGTGATGTTTACGTAAAGCAAGAGCTTTTTTGAATTTTAGTAAATTGAAGAACCAGTAAGCATAAAAATCACACACAATTTTGTATGTCAAGTTAAAGCACGTGCTAGGATGTTTAATTAACTGCGGTATAGCGTTATTCTTAATAAATAAGACATGATTACTTTGTAAGTCTGCAATGCATGCAATCCATGCATATAGTGGTACAACTACGCTGTTAAGATTCCGAGTTAAATTCTAGCGACTGTTGAATAACGGGAGGCGCTTTTGTTTTGTGTGTTTCAAGATTTGTGCTTGAGAATTTTTCGGGTTTCCTCCATTGAGACCCGTGAATATGACGCATAATCTATGAAATAATGGGAAATACAACAGGCTTCAGACATTAGATTTCCATCATGGCATCAACTCTCACAATTGCTGTTTAAAAAACTATTTCTTGAAAAATTAAATTTTTTCATCGTTTCAATTTAAGAAAGTGTACTAACAGTAGTAGTATCATCACGAAGCAAATAATATCAAATTAAAATTCAATTTTGGGCCATTTTTTGGAGCGTTTTATATTTAACTTCTAGTTTCTATGTACGATTACTGTGAAATAATCTCATTTTATTACAATTTCACTGCAGAAACCCTGAACTCTTTTTGCAGTTCCTGAAACAAATTTTATGTTTTCACTCGTGTATTCATAAAATGTTGGCCAGCTAGTTTCCTTAGACAGGCCCTGTATATTTAGAACACGGGCAATATTCTCGCATAACATTTTGTTGGTTTGAAGACACTATGTTCTTCAAGTAAATTTAAGAAGAAAGCGTACTTGGAATCCAGTCTTGTTGGCTTTATTTTAAAAAAACGCAGTATGAACTTTAACAAATATTTTCAAAATTTATTTAAATTTATTAATCTATAACAATCTTCAGCATAGATTCCACAGAAAATTTAGTTTCGATAGCAATGAATGTTCAATTTTCTTTGAAGTAAATCATTATCACACTTTCGTCTTCTAATTTGATATTACTATACCATATCAGTAATTTAGTAGCAAACAAATCTGACCTGTCGTCATGGGACACTGTTGGTTGCGGAGTCATCTTTATTAAAGACGGTTGGGACATGTTTAGTAGATCGTGGTCGCAATGTTCTCCAAGTGAAATGATGCTTCTTAAGGTGGGAGGTCAAATATTGGGGGTCATCTATTTGATCCCTACTTCTATATATAAATTACAAATTTTACATAACTGTCTATAATCTCACCCGGCTGCTTCCACTAACTGGTAGAGCCCCACTCAGGGCTGGTACAACAACAACTGTTAAAAAGACCACATAATATTTCGCTTGTTGTTCATTCGCATAATTAATAATTATCCTTTGTAAAAGTTTTTGGTTGAGCTGAAGGGAAATCTTTAAGATGATATTTTGAAACGTGAGCTAAAAATGTCTGAAGAATATAAATTAATTTTATCAGTATTACAGAAGAGTATTTTTAGAGACACCCCAAATTTTCTAAAAATGTATCAATTGAAATTTTACTTTAAATAGTAAACTTTAAAAAAAATACAATGTTAATTCATTGCCACTTTTTTACTTTTAGTCACATTTAAATAATTTATAACATCTTTACTTAGATATGTTATCTTATTAGACTTTTTCAGATATCTGTGAATTAATAATTGTATTTTTTTCTTCATTCAGTAGCCTAAAGATATTTGAGACATATTAAACGTTTAGCCAGCCGGCTGTGTGGTTAGTGTTTCTGACTCCTAGACTGAGTTCGAATCCTGGTTTGGGTATGGACGTTTCTTTCTTTTCTCTGTCCTTTCTCCTGAGATGATGGATCAATGTGGCACACCCTATAAACGGGTTTGTGATGCTTCTCTCTTCCTTGACTTAGTTCACTGTTGCCCGCGGGGTGAGTAACAGTTTCCGGGCTTGTTGTGGCGAAAGGGTAATCACCCAGTGCCCGCCATTAGAAAAAATAATTGAATTTAAAGCGAAGAAATTGTTAGTATATTTTTTACTATTATATCATGTTATTACGATTCCTGTATAATTTGGATTTGGGGATTTCCAGGCATAGTTTATGGAAGCTAAGCTTAAAAAATAACTGTGAAGTGTGCGTAAATAAAACAAAATTTTACGTAAGTTTAGTATTTTATTCATTTATGTAAAAGTTGACCAGCATTATTATACAATATGAGCAGGGAGAGCTTTTTTATTTTTAATGTTGGTGACACAAAAGAACAAGCAATTATATTCCATCTGTGATATTACTTGAATTTTTTTTATTTCTTAACATGTAAAAGATTAGTTGTCTTCCACTCAAGCACTTCATAAAATCAAATTTCTTGTGACAGGAACACATCTAACTATTCTCCAAAAATAAAAATATTTTATAAGGAATAAATAATTGAGCTCAATCAAATGCTTATTATAATGTAATAAAATCGTTATGCAATCATCTTATGGCAGAAATCAGTACATAATACCATTATTTAACTTCCAGCATAAAATTTTTACTGAGAATTAAACATTTTGCATAAAAACTATTAATAAAAGTTTAGTGTGAGCATAAATTAATTTATTAATATTTTTATTATAAGTAACAAATTAATTTTCTGACGTGAAATTTAAAAAATAAAAATAACCAGCTATTACATTTCCAGTTGGTGTAAATATAGATGTAATATCGACTTCCTTAAAATTATATAATGCTACTATCAATTTTATGTTGTTACATTAGGAATGAAAGGTATTTAGGCTAATAATGTAAACAATTTGTATATAGTTTTAAAATTTATCATATATGTTGAAGTAAATATTGTCTACTGAATTTTTTTTTATTTATCAAAATATTGCTGTGATGCATTCAATGGTTTTGTTATTACTCAATTAAAATTCTAAAAAGAAATCTTCTCTTAAAAATGTGCTGAAAAAGTGTATGAATTTTATCATGAAGTTTTCCTCGTAATTTAATTTGTAAATTAAAGAATGCCTCATTTCCATAAACATTTCTTATTCGCGTTATTCAAAATACTCATTTTTTACGAAGTTTTCAATTTTTATGAAAGTTGAACTAAGTTACTTAAAATTTCTTTGAATTTTTTCAGTAAATATTCAATATTTTCTAATATTTCTAAAATTTTAGAAAGTTTTTGAAAGAATGAATTAATTTTTAAGTTTTAGTGTTGGTGGTAAATAAACTCTTAATCTTGATATTAAAGCAGCTAGAAGATCAGAAATTATTAGTCAATAATTTTTTTTAACGTATAGTTAGATATGGAGAATAACTATAAACTATTAATTAGTTTTTTGCAATTTAAACGAAAAAAAGTTTCGATTAAATAAAAAAAGATAGTTTATTGTGTATGACATAGAAGATACAATCATCACATGATATCTGAAAATAAGATATATTTTAAACATTAAAATATCACACACACATGTAATATCTGAAGGCTTTGTAATCTATGCATAATGAATTTGTCGATTATTGATAATTTGTAAAAGATTTAAATTTGTTGGTATGTAATATGATAACTTATTGTTGCTCAGTATCGTTTTGATTGTTTATTGTTACTTCACGAGAAACAAAAACAAAAGCTTGAAATTATATGGATACCATGGAAAATTAGAATTAAATGCAAGAATTCACAGCATACAAAATATTGGAAAACATTGATGTCTACAAAGTTGATGAATTTTGACTTTTATTGAATATTTGCTGTAATATTATTTAAAAAAAAATTCGGTAATCTGAGAAAACCGAGACTGTGTGAAATTAAATAATTACATAAAATAAAGTGCATATATATTTGAAATTCCCTTTTAGACGTATGTATAAAATGATTGAAATGGTTATATTTAGTTTCTTATTCAATGCATTTTCTATCTCTGCATCCTTCGATTACCAAAATGAATCTATCCTTTTCCACCAATGTTGATACCATTTGCTTGAAGTGCGCTCCTCAACTTGTGGATAAACATCAACGGATTTGCACTTTTTCAAACTCCGATTACCTACGTGTTGTTTGAGGTTAAAAACAAATAAACAATCATACCGAAGAAGGGAGAGAGAGAAAAAAAAAACGAGGCGATTTATAGCCCAAAGAAATCGATCGAGGCAAGAAAAAAAAAGTGATTTAATGTTGAATGCACTTTGTAATAAGGAAGGTGCATCCTCCGGACTAGCCCGAGGTCGCCAGACAGGCGTCTATAAGCATACTAGCACCAATTACCTGAGATTTTATACTGCCCAGAGAATAAGCTATACTTCATTACCTCTTCTTCCGAAGATTGCTCTGACTTCATGAAAAGGAGGGGGATGATCCATGGTCCTTGCAGACGACAACGGAGAAGAGGGGAGGGTGGCCGAATAAGAAACACGATGAGCTAGACTGCCGCGGAGAGGCATTTGGATGTTACATCGACTTTCATTCAAGGTCGATGCTTTTTTGCAAGCCACTTTTTTTGTTGTTTCTTTTCCACAGTACCTGTCTGCTGTTACAGGCATCTTTTTCTTCTTGACTAGGGTTTATTTCGTGGCCCAAATTGCTTTTTCACCACCATTCCCAAAATTTTAATTTCTGCTAATGGGTTTTGTCGTAGATTTAGATGCAGTTGTGTTGTGTAGTTTGATTTTATCGGTAAGATAGTTCGTTGATCTTTAAGGATTCGTTTTAATTTTATTCATTTGTGAAAATTCGAAAGCCTTTCAATTGTTGCTTTACTTTGAATTAATAATTGTCTTTCGAAAAACTGGCGAGTCATGAATTTATGAAAAAATTTGTTACTTTTAAATAATTGTTAATTTAACTGCTACTTTATAATCTGCGTTGATATAACTTTTCAACAAATTCTCAACTTTATTATCGACGAATTGCCAAGATATGATTGCCCTCATTTGCTCTAGTAAAGATTAAGAAACTGTTTAGATATAGCCTTATTCAATTATTATCTGGATCGAATGCAGCATCTTACTTAATGAATATTAAACAATCGTGTTTCGAAAAATTAATGCTATACATTTTGTCTTTACGTTTCCTTATTATCTAAATATTCAATAATAATTAATATCAATTATAATATTAATACGTAATAAAAAAACGAAAAAATTAAGGAAACAAAAATGATTTAAAATCTTATATTTTGCTATCTTATGTGAAATGTTTATGTATTCCTTTATTATTACTATCGTGTATTTCAAAATGACTGCATTAAAATTCATGTATATATGCATATATACATTCGAAGGAATTTTAATGTAGTCATTTACATACATTTGCGTGATGTATTCATGAATTTAAACGCTGTTCATCAAAAAAAAAAAAAAAAAAAAAAAAAAAGAAAAAAGATATTTCAAATAGAAGATGTGTGATAACAATTCATTATAGATATATATTTCAGTTTAAGAAAAGGATCTTCGGTATTTTATTATTTCTTGAAGAAATAGGTGTTATTAGTTAGATGAGTTCCACGAAAGGATAATTCCTTTGCTTTACGTTCTACAATACATAAAAAATATTTTACAATAAATGACTGGTGGTCAATATTTTACAATAAATTAATAATTTTCAAACATAGCTTGCAGAATTTTAGTTACAGCTTGATTCGTAAAATGATGGTCGCTAATGATAGAAGTTGTAGGAGTGAAGTCCATTATTAAAATCTGGTGTGTCGATATTTACGTAAATCGGTCTCCTCTTTCGGTAACATAAATCCCGAGGTGAATTTTTGAAAGAGAGATGGAATCGAATCTTTCATTTCCTATCGATCTGACAGGCAGAGTGGGCTGTTCCGAGAAGAGGGTCTTTTTCTCGAGCCTCCTTCGGGCTGTGAAATAATGATTTCGCCAAGATTGCTTTCTTGCAGGTTGGCAGTTTGTTCACGTCTGACAGCGGTCGCTTACCTCGTGGTAAAACGACTCCCACAGTTCATGTTCGATTCCCGCCCAAACCGAAGGGATTTGCGAAAAAAGAAAGAAAGAACCTTTCCTGCACGCCAACCGTGGCACGTGTCGGGAAAGATTTGAGAGGGTGGATAGTTTTGCAGAGGTTGTGCTCGCCCTTCGCTCGATGTCATGCAGCGAAGTCTGAGGAATTTTATTACACAATTTTTCCGTGTGTTACTGGCAGACGACGTTGCGAATGGTTCCCTGGCACGCATACTATCCTTCAACATTTATCCACACATTGCAAACAGCTCCTCCATATTCATATTTAAATGAATGAAACGTTTATATTGATAATCATTATTGTTCCAATGTTTTGGGAAAGACAGTATATATTTCTCATTTATTCTATTATTAAGATTTTAAAATTTATTTGATGATTGCCCCGTGAAGATAAAATTCCCTGTACCGTAGAATTATTTCATGTGTTAGTAATTTAATAGTTTTATTTACGTTATTATTTTTATAAATTAAAAGTCCCTTAAGATTGTAGGTTTTGTTTATTTACTAATTTTTGTTATTCATGTTTTCAATTTTTTTTAAAACTTTTGTTTTCTTTTTTATCCATTTTATCAATGAAAATTTAGCTATCATAAAAAGTTAAAATCATAATGCTTGTTAGATTCCCCAATAAAAAATATTATTGAAAAACCATATTGAAAATTTTCTTCGTAAATGATGCTGGTACAGGAGTTTTTCTTACAATAATTCGCTACAATGTGACATTTACATATTTTTAAATAATACCTGATTTCCATCATTATTCTGAAACCATAAAAAATTTACTTCTTGCGATATACTTTGGTATTTTAATTATTATATACCCTACTTCTCTTTCTTTTTCAAATTTTTTACTTGACTCAAAACAATAATTAAAATGTTACTGAAATATTTATAATTCGGCACTTATTTATTTATATCATGAGTTATATAATCATTGAAGTACTTTTAAAACTTAATAATTTAAGAAGTCTTTTTGAAATATTAGGCTGCCTTGAAATTCAACTGAGTGAGTCTATAATATAGATCGGTTAACCAACAATTAATTGTTTAATTAAACATTTTTCATGAAAAAAAAAATCATTTTATGTTCATAGTGACAGTTGAATTGTACTACACTATTTTCTTATCTCATAATTACATATTTTTCATATAAAATTCAATAATTCATAACTACAAATTGAATCCACAATCCTTTCCATAAATGAATCATTTATTTTGTGTTGTAATTTTTTAAGCCAATCTATGATAGTAATAAGTGAATTTATAACGCTGTGTCTCTAATTGTTGAGTATAATTTCGGTCTTCCTACAGTGCGAGCTATTAATAATTCATGCGAAGGAGCCTGAGATTTCGTTCGATCTGTTCAAATATTCCCGACCGCTGCTTCCCATCTCAGCAAACTGAATTTGCCATATCAATATTTATGTGAGGCTCAGTGTGTTATTGGAGGGAGCGTCGGACCACTCGTCGATCCTTCTTTGCCACAGAGTTCGTTGGCCTGCCCATTCTGCACTCTACGAAAAATCTGGCCCCCAACTCAGCTCCGTTTATTGGTCAGCCCCTTAAAGAGGGCCTCCCGTTCATTAGGTTACTTCGTCTTACTCCCACCGGCTCCCCACAAAAGAAGCAGGAAACTGAAGATGGCTCAGGGTTTCTTTAAGACGTCTCAAGTGTTTTTTCTACTTTGGAATCTTTCAGAATAAAAGTATAGAAGTAAATTTTTAATGAAAAACTGCACCATTATTTAAATTTTAAAAATAAGAAATATCTAATTTTTTTTATTTTAATGAATGACTGATATATAAAATATGTAAGGGGAAAAAAACTGGAATTTTTTATATAGATTAATTTAAAAGAACTTTTATATGAAATATTTAACTTTATATTGCTGTGGTTCGGTGCTGTATCTGAATTAAAAGAAAATTTAATTAAAAGAATGTTTACCTTCATATAATTATTTTTAAACTCTCTAGCTTAATTCGATTTAATATGCTTTGAATTTGTCTCTTCAAGTATAATAACAGACTTGCTTTATTTTATCTTTTTCTTATAAGTATTTCAAAAAAGTGTATTAAATAAGTATTCAAATATAATATATTAAAACACAGCCCTTAAAATATTTTACGTACTAATCTTTACTTATTACCTTTCCATTCATATTTTTATGCTAATTTTTGTTATATTTGGGTAGAGTTATTTTTTAGTAAACTATTTTTAATGTATTTCATGAAAAGTAAAATAGAAAAATAATGAAAAAAAATGTATACCTTCTCTAAAATAAATATATAAAAACTTGTAATTTTGGGTGAATTAAATTGAGATCAAGCTAGATTTAATTTATCGAATTTGAAAATGGATGTTGAATAAAAAACTAAATTGAATGTTGACTAAAAAAAAATGAATCATTGAATTTAATAATAATTCTTTTTATAATATCGCTCTTCTGTGAGCGATTTTCAAAATAGAAATCTGTAAAATATAAATTTATAAATTTAGAATGTAGAGAATTATTTAAACATGATTTTTTTTTCAGCAGATTTAACAATATTGATTTGTAATTGCTTTAACATTGACACATTATTTGCTAATATTAGGCCCTTTTATTACTTGCATTGAAAAAGTTTAATACTTTATCATTATTTATCATTGTTCTGCATATTTTATCATCATCATTACTTTGCATATATTACTTATCATTGTTCTGCATATTTTGCCTTGTAAGACGCTAGCATGTTTTTCTTCAAGATTAAGTTTTCAAATATTGGAAAACTGTATAGGTCATAGTGATTTTTATTTTATTTTTAGTGCCAAATTCATTTCTTATTTTTTTCCAATAGATACAAAAATCGTGATTTTTTAACATACGAACATGTATATGCAGGCAATGAAGAAAAACTATTGTCTCGGCTGGTGCTCTTGTTTCGCAAAATGCTCATTATTGGTTTCTTTGAAAGAGGAAGAGAGGGCTTTCGAAAAATCACCGAGCCATAACCGTTCCTTAAAGAGTGAGCAGACGGAAAATTTCACGAGTCCGTGGGCACTTAAGCGTCTGCACCCAGCCAGAGAGTTTTTATGACTTTCTCTGGAAAAAAAAAAAAAATGAAAAGCACTCCCCCCTTTTTTTCCCAAGTACAAATGATTTATACTCCATTTAGGAAAAACTAGCAAACAAACAAAGGGAGGCAAAAGAAGCGGTATTTGCATTTGTGGGAAAAGCACGTGTCTGTGTGGCGGAATCGCCCATACGTGAAGGAACCCCGAGATGACTCTGTTGCTTCTTCCGAGAACAATGCACATTTAGCCTATCAAACAAAATTCATAAAGGACTTATTTAAAAAAGCTTTTTATTCACGAGAAAGAAATTGTTCGGGACAATCCTCCCAAACAAAGAGATATTATGAAAGAAGAAAATGTGTGTCTTGCTCCACCCCCCTCAGTTTATTTTTTTTTTTTTTTAGTGATTTTTTAGTTTAACGTCAATCAAGCTAATCGGGAAAAAGAAGCGCTACACGCACTTGTTCATACAGCTTTTTGCCATTGATATCACTCATAATGTATTGAAAACATTGCGGGACCAACCATTTCCTTTGCTGGAATTGTGAAAAAGACGTATTTGATTTTAATAACCGATATTTTTATTATGTTTTCTTTTTCTATGCAATTTAAGTGTAAAGGTAATGTTTTATGATCAAAGTATATTTGCTTTTTGGAACGAGTACATTTTATAGAGTATTATAAATAGAACTTTTTAACTTTAATCTATATTATCGTTATTTTCACATCAGTCCAAAAATATCTGTATATTTATAATGTTCTTGTTCATTGGGAGATATTTTGAATTACGTTGGGTCTCATGCGGAAACGTGACTGAGACTTTTCGAATTTATATTGCGTCTTATGTGACAACATGACTAAAACATCTCTCTTGTGTGAGAACATGACTGGGACATTTCAAATCATATTGGGCCTTGTGTGATAACACGACAGTAAATTTTCGAATCATTGGGCTTCATGTATCAATTAGGCCTGTCTCATCGAAAAAATGTGAAATCATTGTCTTTTATGCTGTATTGAATTGCATGATTTCCTGTTTTTAGCTTTTTCCTCATTATAAAATATTATTGGAATTTATTTTTCATGATCGTCAAGACAGGATTGATTTACTTTAAGTTAACGAAGATTTAAGTTACATTAATTCAACAAATAAGCTATCAAAAATTGTTATAACATTTTTTTATACAAGATCATTTATTATTATGCCAGTTCCCCGCCACAAATAAACTTTTTAGATTTTTACAACTTAATATTTACAAACAAGCAGAAAAAAAATGTTTTTCCAATATTTTTTTTAACGCACATCCAGTGATTCTTTATAAATATAGTATTGTTTCACATTTAATAAAGAGGTATGTTACTAACAAAAAGTCGTATTATCATTATTTAGTTCCTTAAAATGGCAAAAGCACATTTACCTACAAAAGTTAATTTATTTTCATAAAACTGAAACTTTCTCTATATATAATTATGCTCTGTCATTTACTTACTTATCATAATTTTAAAGTAATGTATTAAAGGGTATAATTAAGGTAGTTATTTTTTTTGGATTTTCCTTTTACATAATGAAATAAATATAATAATAATAATATATATTGTTATTTTGTTTCATATTGTAGTATTTGCTGATATATATTAATTTGTTGACAAATTAAGGAGAAAAATTCTAATAGTAGCTACATACAGGATTTTAAATGAGACAATGGTCGGCTTGCCTCATATAGCCCAATACACAATTATAAACTTAATATAATCTAGGGTTTAACTTTACTTTTACAATAACTTACACGAAAGTCACTATCCTAATATGAAATTAGTTTTAGCATTAAAGTTAAATAATGTATTAAAATAAAATATGCCTCAATGCATTAATTAGCTGTCAAGAATATTCTTGTAAGATCATTCTTTAAAATTTACCAAAAGCTGCTTTACACGAGACTTTGATTCGATAATAAATCAAGATATAATGTTGAAACGATTTTATTGTTCAATGTGAAACTGACTTGCACATTCAACCTTTTTTTCGTGGAATTGACCGTTGGATTACTCCTACATGTTATTGCGCCAGCATGCTTCCCTGTACCTACCCCTGAATTGAGCTGCACAATAACTCCTACAGATACAAGATATTGTTTGTGCAATGCACTGCTTGCACCATTGCCTTTCTTCATTTAAGACCAACAATTTTAGGTATTCTGATAAACCGAATGAATAACCCTATGTGATCAGTCAGGTTGCATCCATTTTCTATGGGACATTCATTAATATTTATGTAATCATAATTACTTCATCATTCAATTCTTACTATTACTTTTCATAAGATGAAATAATATTTCGAATTGTAAATATAAATTTTCTTATATTTTTAACGTAATTATATCATTTTTCAGAAATGAAATTAATTAATTTTGTTTTGTTTTTAGAAAATAAAATATTTTTCTTGTTTGGAGAGTCTATAACATCGAAGATAGTTGTATGAAAAATTTAAATATCAAGTTCCAAGAAAATGCTTCAACAGTGAAAAAAAATTCTATTGAAATTTAAACAGTAATTTTATTTTCCAAATGTTTGTTTTGCCACTCTGGTTACTTTTTGCACACACGGGGTTGATTCAACGTTAAAAACTAAGAATTGTGAGAAGTCTGCCAAGACATCACATTTCTTTTATTTTTGGTTTTCATTTCAATCGTATAAACTGTATGCTTAGTCTCAAATTTCAAAGAAAGGGGCCTGAATGAAACAGTTCAAAATAATTTTCTTTTTAATATTTCATAAACGCTTTCTCTATTTTTTTTTATTAAGTATTAGTTTAAATGATAAAGTTTTTTAACCTACAGCCTTACACTCGCTACGCGATTTTTTTAGTATGCAATTATATTTAAATAAAAACATTAATCTATAAATTGCATTTTCATTGTATGATATAATAAAAAAAGAAGTATTCTCGAAATAAATCAATAAAATTTTTTAAAAAAAATTGGAATTTCAAAAATGTTTACTATGCATTAAAAGTATTGTTTGAAATATTTAGAATGTATAAGAAATTTTTTTAATTCTTGTCTTCTAAAATTAATGGATAATCATATAAAATTAATGATCTATAATCATTTTATTTTAAATTCGAATATCTAATCAACTGAAGTAAAAAGCACTTTTTACTTCAACTATTTGGATATTCAAATTCCAAAATTTTTTCAGTTGTAAAAAAAAAAAAAAATTAACAACTGACTTTTTATATTTAATCATATTTACAAATTGCATTAAGTCATATGTCATTTGCTTAAAATTCATTCTAATAAATAACGAAAATGCTCTCTTTGAAGTTAATTCGTTATTTTTAAATTTAATTTTCATCTAAGAATTTTTTTTTATTTGCCTAGTCCTTTTTGGATGTTTTAATCAATCATTTTTTAAATTCTATTGGCGGGATTATTTTTTTGTTATGTACTTGGTTATAATCTATTCTTTTTATTCAAAATAGACAGTGTGCATGTAAAACAAAGTTGTCTGTCAAATGAACTTACTGTAAAAAACTGAGTTTCTTAAAAATTTTTACTGTGGGAGAATTATCTAATAAAAATAATTTGTTACTTGCAAAGAATAAAAAATTTTCTAGTAAATTAATTTGTTTATATTTTTATACATTCTTACTCAATCCTAAACTTTCTTCACAAAGACCGAAACTGTAAATTTATTTAATGTTGTAATTTCATTACAACATTAAATAACATTAATAAATTTAAATAAATTTAATAATTAATAATGATGTATAATGAAAGAAATGACTTTTTACAAGTTAGTTTTATATCATTAAAAATAAAACTTTTTCATGTAAAATGTAATGTTACATTTCATATTAATTCAAAAATAATAAATAATGTAAGCATAAGTGATTCAAAAATTTAATTAGAAATTATTTTGAAGTATTGAAGAAAACTGATCACTTGTTCCTATTTTATTTGCTGAATCACTAAGATGCCACTTTAAATAAGATCGTAATGTTTGACAATACTTTATAAAAACCAAACATATAAATACTTTATTGTACAATGTTGCTTTCCTTTAAACCCAGAAAGTAATATATTGGATATTAAGCGGTTGAATGCTACAATGGATTTATTTTGTTGATTTTCTAATGAAGAATGAAATAATATGATTTATTTATAATTTATGTGAAATTATTTTAAATGATTCTTTATTCAGTATTTTACTTTTGAAGAATCGATGTAAATATAAACAATATTGATTCGAGGAAAATATTGCTTGTTAAAAAGAATTAATTTGCTCTGACAATAAAAAATGACTTCTAATTCTTTTTTTACTTACATCAATCAATATCAATATATTTTTAAAAATATTCTTATATTCATATACGTGTTTTGAATAAAAGTATAAAGCAAAGTATTTTTGTGATTTACTTTGAATAAAGTCTTTTAATCTTTATATTATTTTACTTTTGGAATTTCTCATATTTTTTTAAAAAAAATATTGTAACACAAAAAAAAATTATTTTTAATTTAGAATATTTTTTTTTGTTGAAATTGCTCAAAAATCTTGAAGGCAATGTTTAAAATAAGAGGAAAAAAAAGTCTCGTAAGATTAAAGAGCAGGAGAAAATGGTGAAGAATTTCCTTACTTTTTGAGATATCGTTCAACCCGGTCTTCATCGGTTTAGAAGAAAGCTGGCTACAGCAGCGGCATCTGACGATCATCATCAGTTTGAAAATCGGGACTTGCGCAGTCGTTCGGAATGCCTTTCGTCTTGCGCGGAGCTTTGACGTTATCCATTTCCCGCCTGTTGTGAGGAAAATCGAATGTGGGAGTGGGAATTCTCACTGGACACTGACCACTCGTTACATTTTTTGCATGGATTCACACTTTTTTTTGCAGCTTTATTTGTTGTCATCCTTGCATTCGTCGTATTTTGCATATGAGGTGTTGTTCTATGAGAAAAGGAATGTGCATGTTTTAGCAACGAGAAATATGCCAAGATTTTCTACGGTTTTCGTTAAGTTTGGGAAGCATGTCACGATGCAGTGTAAGTCATTATTTATTACTTTGTCCTTTTCAGCTTAAAATTCGTATAATTAATTGATGAAAATATTTCTTGTTATGTTTATTTTGTGTGTTATAGTTTTCGCATGTTTATGAAAAAAAATGTTAAGAGTGATGAAATCATTTAAAAACGTCTGCTCATCCAATTTTGATTCAAACTTTCTATAAAATAATGCACTACAATGCAATTTAAAGCAAATTTAATTGCGAATGATTGTTGGACATTTGAATGAGTGACAGTCTGATTCATGTACCACAACTGCCGAGTTATATGATGACAGTTGGGTTTCTTTTCTTTGCATTGATAAGGCTTATTATCTTGAGTAAAGACGAATTCTCAAGAGCTGTATTTTCTGAGGGTAGTGACTAAAATTTTTAGAATTAAAAACATTGATTAAAATTATAACTGCCAGTACAATGCTCTAATAAGCCTTTTTTTGAAATCTGCATTTATTGAATTCCTTGTCTTATTTTATAATTTTTAATGAAATAAAATATATTTCTGCAGTTATTTACCTTGAACAATTCTGATTAATGGAATCTTTTGCAAAAGATCTCACTTGTTAGAAGTTTTATAAGTTCTTAGACAACAACAGTTCATTGTAAATAAATATTAAATTTTAATGGTTATTAATTTTTTTCCGTTTGAAATCTGGGATTTTAATTTCATTTATAGGGAAATGTTATAGTTATATATTATAGACATAGTTTAGTCAATTTTCAAATAGATGCTGAAATCTTGTTAGACAAGCATAAATTTATTTAAGATGAAAATAATTAAATATGAACACAACTTAAAAATATAGCGTTAATGTCAAAAGTGTTCTTGTTAATATGTCATCATTTCTAAGCCTGTTTGCATTCTGCTTACATTTTCTACATGATTTCAAAAACTATGGAGAAACATCTCACAAATTTTATCAATATTCGTTTTATGAGAGCCTAACCATTAATATATTCTTAAGTAGATCTTTATTTATTGAATTTATCTTGCTGTTTCAAAAAAATCGTAGAATTAAAAAAAAATTTAAATAGTAATTTTTAATTTTTTCCTCAATGCCTTTCAGCAAAAATTTAATTGATGCTTTGATAATTAAGTTTTGATACTTTCTTATTAAATCAATTTTTATTTAAGAAAAATAATTAAAAATGTACATCGTATTTGAATTTAATAATAAAATCAATCCTAGATCTTCTGCTTTTTAATTGATTTTGTATTGTATAGTTTTGAAATTAATTTACTTTTTAATTGATTTTGTATTGTATAGTTTTGAAATTAATTTATGTTTCTTCTGAATCACTTTAAAGTGTTATATAACTTGCCATTTTAAAAATAATTTAACATAAGCAATGATGTATTGTTTTGTTTATTTATATAACTTTTCCTTACTTTTTTGGGTGTCGGGGGATTTCTGTAACAATGTGCAACAACTGTTGGCACATATCTAAATTCAATCGTTATGTACACAAAGTCTACAACATGTGCATTGGGTTATAAGGAAATCTTTTTTTCCTGGTAAATAAATGAGTCTCTTATACTTCCATAATTTTGGAAATTAAGTGACAATACAAATTTTTTTAAAATGTGTCTTTGAAAATGTTAAAAAATATTTCAATAATTTGAATTTGTTTATTTTAAATTGCGTTTAACAAGTTTACACTTGCAAGCAAAATGTATGAAGTACAAACCAATTCTAATGTTAATTTACGCATATTTAATGTTTAAATAAATATTTTGAAGTAAGTTTGATCAGTAAAATAATAAAGTTAATTTTCCTCTCTCTTTTTTTCCATATTTTAAAACAAAGTAAATCAGATTAATTATGAGCTATAAATAAAAAAATAGCAACACTTATTATTCGAAATACATTTTAAAATCAATTTAGCTCGTTTTCTTTTCATTAAAAATGCCCTAAATCAATCTTCAATTCTGAAGAATAATTTATTAGATTCATTCATTGACTGCTGTTTTTGGGCATTAAAAAAACAACAACAAAAGAGAATTATTTGATCCTATCAAAACATCTCTAAAGTTAGTTGAATATTAGGCATCGTTATCAATTATGAGGATCAACAGTCACCTTAAAATGTAAAGAGTACTGAATGACAATTGGTTTCGCTGTATTTTTTTTGGTATGAATGATCTGTTAAACATCTCTTAGCAAAGTCATTAATAACGCTTCAGTGCGCCGCGTAGATATCATGCTCTGAAGAGCATGAATAGGCGTCTTGTCTGAGGGGATTTTTATCATTTCTATGAAGTCTTGAACTATCAATAGTCGTGGACTGGTGTAAAATTCTCTTTCGTAATATCTTCAAAAAATATACAACAGGCTTAGATCTCTTTTGTTATGATCTAATGATATAGATAATTCTTCAATAAAATTGCTTAATAATTAAAATAGAACGTTCCTTTTAAAATGGTACTATATATAGGGTTGTGCTTATTTCTATCATACATCCCTTTATATGCATTGTTAATTTTTATTATTATGCCTCAGGTTTTTCAGTATTTATAGTTTTATAATATATATCACTGATTTCCAGCGTGGAGAAATTTAAAAACATATCCGGTAATAGGCTTTGTTGTTAATGGAAGAACACTCATTATCAAATTTAAACTTGTTATTATTGTCTCGATTTTTATTACAATCGGTACAATATTTTTATCTAGAATTATATTTACCCTTTTAAGATGAATTTAATGTGAAAGAGTTCATAAATTTATTCATTGTTAAATTAAAAATGTTTTATCATAATGTATAATTTGAAAATTTCATATCATTTGAATATTCAGTTTGTTTGGTGAAACTGTAAATAATTTATAATTCGTTGTAATGGGTGTTTAATCATAATGTTTAATATTAATCATCACACCAATTTAAAAAGCATTCATAACTTCATTTTAGTTTGTAACAGTTTGTTAATAATTTTAATTTTGCAATATATATATATTATGTTCAAAAATGTGATTTTTAAATTTTTTCAAAACGCACATTCTTTTATGTAATAGGTGACTCTTATCTTTATTTCATTGTATTACTTAAGAGTTATATCATTTTAATACATTTTTCATCCAATAAAATCTTCCAGCATATTTATAACTGTATATAGATTATTTTTAGTTAAAATCTGTCACACATGTTTTGATTGGTATTTTAATGTTCAATACCTTTAAGAATTAAATAATTGTTAATTATTTGAAATTCTTAAGGAATTTATAAAAATATAACATAACTCTTGGTGAAGTTATTTTGATTAGCATGTAAAAAGTTTTTTAATTTCTTTTCTGAAAATGGGCTACTTGATGAATACATTGCAGAAAATAAGTAAAAAAATCAAATAAATAATTTCATAAATCATATTTTTAAATCATTCTTAATAATCTGATTCTCTATTGTTTTTCTTATAGAAAATTGGATTTATGGGATAATTTGTATCTTTGAGTGCGAAAAATAAGCAGTTGATATTTAAGTTACAAATAAACTAGAATGTTATAAATATTTAATATAATGGTCTGTTTTAGTTTAGATTAATTTAAATCGTGTTTAAATGAAAATTTTCTTTGTTTCAGCTATAAAATTTTGCAAAAGAGCGAAAAGTTTTGGCGTGTAGACTCTTTGGATTTATATAAAATGTTACCTTCCAATAAGAAGAAGGAAAAATGAATTTACTTGGTACTTTTGGTAAGATATAATTCATTCATTTTTTATTAGTTTGTATTTTGCATTAATAATTAATAAAAAAATTATGCATGTATTATTTATTTTATTTATATTTTCATATAACAAGATTCCATATTCAGGAAATACTACCTATAATAGTAGGACATTCATTTGTGTGAAAAATATAGCTACATTCAAATCCTTGCAATGCTGAGTCCCAATTGCAAATGACATCGATGAATCCTTTTATTGTCCAGTAGCGTTTTTCTCCTATAAATATTCAGCTCAATACTATTTCATATATTTATATTTATGCATATTTAAAAGTTTTAATTATTTTATTTCTTAAATTGCACTTTATTAAATACACGCTGGAATAAAGTATATGTATTAAGAATTTTAACCGTTATACTTTAACATAGTAAATGTTTCAGAACTTGGTATTTTCTTATATGTACAAACCTATTTTAGATTTATTACAGTTAATATATATTGTAATAAATATAATTATGAGTTAAATTCAGTGGTAAATTTAACTTACCGTTTCAACGTATGAACTAAATTATAAAAGGTAATATGATTTATTTTAGAAATATTTCTCTTCCAATGAAGATTGATTTAAATTATAGGAAAAAGTTTAGCACTCTGAGTTTCTTTATTTTTCTTTATTTATATTTTACCTAACTAATAAGAAACATAGCATGTTTTTATTTTTTTATTGAATAATGTTGGGAAATATGTTTAGAAAGTAGAATTTAATTATTCTTGAATTCAATTTCAAGATCATTTGCTATTTTTTTAAATGAAATGTAAAATTCCTGAAATTTTGGTAAGCAATAATTTTCTTTGTCCTGTCAAATACACTGAAATGAAGTGCATTATAATTTTTTTTTATTGATTAGTGTTGTTCTAATAAAAATAACAAAATTAATTTAAACAACTGTCTGTAAATAATAAGTCGTAACTTAATGCCTCCATTTAACTCATTGTTTTCAATACTTAAGTGAAATAGCCTTTCAATTTCACTTTTTACTGTTACCGTTTGTTTTATAGATATGCACTAGACGCTACTTTTATTAGTTTTTGTTCGTGTTTTACTTTAGACAAAAGCAAAGATCTCAATTTCATGTTAGCAACAATTTTTCCTTTAAATTATCTGAAATTGTGTTTTTGTTTCGAAATAAAATAATATTTTTTTAATTCATGCGAACATGTATGATTTTAAATGATCATCTGCTATTCATATAATACATTTTAAAAGAGCATTTAGTTATAAACTCGTTTTGGAGTGCTGTTTAAGATATTCTTAAAATAAAAAGCTGTTTATCATTTTGAAACACATTTATTACCATTTAATAGACTTTGAAATCTATTCACTGACACTCATTTGACGAAAGCAGATTTTACAATCAGATAAGAAAATTAATAATTATGTAAAAGTAATTATCCAAATGTGGGATACAAATTTATTTGATGTGATTAAAAAATGGGTACTTAGAATATTTCAGTTATTGGCAAATAAGTGCCCTGTCAATTATTGAAAATGATTTGTTTGAGAGAGTTCGATTTTCTTATACTTATTCTTGGATTTTTTCCTTTAATAATTAAACACGTTATTAGTTTTTAAATATGTTATTTTGTAGGCAAGATTTAAAAAAAAAAGAAATTGTTACTTGTGCAAAAATGTCATAAGAAAAGACTAGATTGAAGAGGAGTGCCAACATCCATATTCTGAAGAAAAAAGTCACTTTCAATCATTTAAGCAGATATATTTGCAACTCTATTCATAAAACTTATTAGTTTTTTTCTTTCTGAATATCATTTTCTTTTAACTCTGTAAATTTGATTTTTAGTGAGATGAAATTCGAGAATAAATTGATAAGCGTGTATATTACTGTTATATTCATTATCAGAAAGATTTTCACGACCTATTATTTACAACCTTATATTTCAACATAACATAAATGTTTCTTTTCCTGTTATTATAACATTTTATGTGCAGTTCTATGCAAATGCATAAAACTGCTTTGTTTAAACAATAATACAATGGAAATACATCAAACAGAAGTTGTGACACCCCATTGTAAACTGATCTCCATTTCATAAATAATATAAATCATTGGCAGTATTCAACTTTTGCAAGAAACTTACAAGCATCCACCACAACAGAAGGGACCTTATGCCATCTCACAGAAATTAATATATTTTAGTCAACATAATGTGTAATTGACTCTGGGATATAATAAAATTTTATCTTAATATTGGTGTCGCTAAAAAGGTTTCTTGTTTGTTTAGTTATTGTTGGTAAATTGTAGAAAAAAACATTATCAACCACTAATGTTGTTATAATAGAGCTCTCAAAGTGAAAATTATGATGCAGTTTTAATGGCCTACGGAAAAAATTGAATAGTTAAGGATCATGGAAAATAGAAGTCAGAATAAGTGATTCTCTTTCAATGTTAAGTGCATTAAATTTTGTTTGATTCAGGCGTTATTATTTTTTTTTAAATTATTATTTATATTTATTCATTCATTTATTTATTTTTTGAAATAATTCTTTTTTATTTTTTACTTGTTTGAATACTCATAAATATCACAAGTTTTTTTTTTTCTTTTTATTTATAGAAAAAAATGAAGTGATTTTAATATGATATTAACTAATATAATAATTGTTCTGAAATATTCATAGTTTCTAAAATAGTCTTTTTGTTAACTAAAGAATACAATTCAAGAGAGAGAGAAAAATTTTATTGTCTTAACGTTAGCGAAAATGTTGAAGTTAAATAATTTCTGATGTTTAGAGAATTTTTCATAGCCTTCCAGTATTTAAGGTTCTTTATTGCACAGCATATACGCCATTATATATTTTTATTGTTTTTCCTACCAAACTCTAAAAGATTATTTTCAAAATTTCTCTTAAAGATACTGGCAACAGCTAATGATAGTGTACTATTTTATTTTTAAAATATCTTGATGGGGTACAATAAAATTTCTTAAGAGTCACTTACGCTGTTGAGAAATAAGCACCGAAATATATGTGTGTTTATATAAAAGTTATTTTTCCTTACACTCTTTGGATAATTACACGAATGAGAAAAATATAAATCCTCTCACAATCTGCATGAGTTTTAGTGTCATATGACATTATTTACAATGACGCACATGATAGTCAAATAGCTTAGAATACAAGATTATAGACCAGTGCCCATAATCTTGTATTCTAAGCTATTTGACCGTTTTCAATAATTTTAAAATTTAATCTTAGTTTTTCAGAAGAAAAAGATAAGTGAATGTTTCAATAAACCTTTATATATTAACTATCAAATGAATATCTATTTATTCTCCTGAATGAATATCTATTCATAGCCTTATATGATTTGAAAAATGCATCAAATTATATGTAGAAATAAGGAGATCAAACAATTAGATTTTTCTAGATCTCCTGAATTTGGAACATTTTTTAATTCAAAGTCTATTCAATGATTACAAATATATGTGGGTTTCATGCTTTTTCCTATTTTAACAAATTATGTGACACTGTATATGCAATGGAAAATAGACATTAATATGAACTCGAAGGTTAAATTAAGGATTAAAAAGGAATTAAGATTATCAGAATGAAGAAAATTGTTTAAAAAAATAGAATGACAGCTTATATTTTTCCTGGTCGAAAGTATTTATTTTTTAATTTTTTTTTTTTATTCTGAATGCATGTTTTAAATAATTTGACGTTGAAAGACCGTTTCTGTTCTGACGACCCTCATTTTGAATTAGGGTGGAGTTTGCAGTCCTCCCATAGACTGTCGCGAGGGATCTTTTGGATTTAGTGTTGCGAGGAACATGTAGCCGTTTAGGAGGTGAACGGCCACAGATCTTGCAGAGCAGTTTTCCCTCCTACCGCTCGACTGATGTGTGTGCACCTTGCGAAAGTCCAATGTCAAGGTCAAGGCAGGGAACAAAGGCCTTTAAATGAGTCTCGACTGGGCTCTGCGTGAAACGTGGACATGAACAATAATAATAAGAGGGGGGTCGCAAAAAATGAAATAAATAAAACCTCCTAACCCTTTTTTTATGCAACGTCTGTGTGTTCTGGCCTTTTTGTTTGTTTGTTTATTTTTTTTTATCATCCCCGCGGCATGGAGCAGGTTAGCAGACGGAGGGGAAAAAAAAAAAATGTCGATATACCATTAAAAAAAAGTTTGAAGAATAATTTTTTTTCTCTTGTCTGAGGATTTATTTTATTTGCCTGTTTTAGTTTTTGTGCAAATGATGGCTTGATGCAGAGATGTGGAGTGGGATTTGCTGGTTAATTGTATCGATGCATTTTTCTCGCATTATTAACGGTGGTTTTATTTGTATTTTTATTTTAAATCATTTATACATGCTATCCCTCTATCTTTCATATGTAATAGAATAAATCTAACGAATAATCACCACTTAAGTGTTATTATTTATCTTTTAAATAGGAGTGTTAATTTCAGTTTGGAGAACATTTTGAAAGTTTTTATTCAAGCTTCCAAATAATTATTTAGAGTCCGTGATATCTTTTTTTAAAATAGGGAATAATATTTTGTTTGATTTTATGAGTGATTTTCTCCATTCTTTTTGATGTTATTTATTTGAAATATGAAGAACTATTTATGAAAGTATTCGGAAGAGAGTCTTGGTGTACATTTTAACTGAATTAATTTCATTTTGTTATTAATTTTAAGTTCTTGTTCAAATTTTTTTTAATATGTTCGAAAACATGTTTTTACCAAAACTATCAAATCACCGAGTGTTTAATATTAAATAGCGCAACGAGAGAGAGAAATGACTCATAATTGACTGGTCTAAAGATTTTCATCACAAATATATTTTTCTCAGAATTTTCATCCATGTCGGCTAGTAACTCAATTTAGAGCTTTAATCTCTGATCCCTCCATGACCATTCAAACTTATTGTCTACCGAGTACACAACACATTCTAAGGTTTTCAGATGTTAAGATGATTTTAATCGCTCTTATTTCGTGAAAGCTTTCATAGCATTAAAAATTTGAGCTTGTTATATGAATTGTGGATACTGACTAGTGACTCCGGCCGCAGACCCAAGATACGATCTACGATATAGAACGAGACTCGGGGATTGATATCTTTATCAAAGCATCTCATAGCCAAATAATGATCATCTTTTTTTTTTTTAAACAATCCATCAGAATGCTAAACTTGTATCAGTATTGCTTGTTCCACATTATTATTATTATTTTATATTTCATGTATGTTGAACTATACAAAAAGTGTATCCAGTTGTAATTCACTTATTGCTGTAGTTTCTTAACAAAATTTAAATTTTCATAAAAGATTTCATGACAAATAAAATATGTAAATTCATATATTTTCCTTCATAAGTTTTGAAACTTATAAAGGACGTTAGGTTAATGTTGATCTCGAGTTTTTGTAAAATTATTGCAAAGGTTAGTGTTTCTCCCTTCAATTATTTTTTATAAGCTCCTGCTTTATAACAGATCTTAGCGTTTGGTATTCGGTTTAACTATTCGTGGGCTCGATTCCAATATCGTGCTAGATGCTTGTTGTAATTAGGAATCCACTTCAAATAATAAGTTCCTTTCCTATTATTTCTTTTTGGCAAAAAGGATTAACAAATTTATACACATACTTATCCATAACTTATCAGATCGTGCTTTGAAAAATATGTTTATTTTTTATATAAAAATTTTATTTTTCTTAAATCATTTTGTTTTACGTGACTAATTAAAATATAATTTATTGAAAAACGAAAGTTTATTGTAAAATCATTTAAATAAAGTGATTCTTAATTTCAAATTTTAAGTTTTAAGTTGTAATAATGCAACTAAAGGAAAAAAAATTTTCAGAAAAATCTCCTGAATATAATATGATTAATGTAAGATTTTCATTAAATATATTAATGTTAATTTCGTGGGTATCATTTACTTTTTAGACGAAACGTGGTTTAATCGTAATCAAATATTAAAAATGGTCTTAAAATTTGCAAAATAGAATCACACACAACTGACTTATAACATCAAAAAACTATATTGATTCTAGATCTATTTGCAAACTTCGACTGTGGCGTGTTTAATTCATCAATGGAATGACTAAATTATTAAACAAGTAAACACGTGTCTTCAAGGAGAGAACTAATCGATCGATATCGAAAATTCCTCGAATCCAACCCCTGGTGAGCTGTGGAGCTTGGGACGTCTTTAAGAGCACGACGTCATCAATCTTCAATGAAACCTGAAAAAAATTGATGAATGCATTATAGTTTCTTCACTTCTGTGTATGAATTTACTTGGAATTTCTATCATTTTTTCTTAAATCAGCAATTTAAAATGTAAGCACACGTTATGATACGAAAAGTAGTCACTATGTTCGCAACTTGTACAGAATTTTATGATGATTGGATTTTATCAAGATTTTCAGCGTTCTAAACAATATTCAATCTCATCAAGTATGGATTAATGAAACTTTACTATATGAAGAATAATGTAAAAATGGTATCACTAGCGTAACTTCAAGTAAAGAAATTTATCTATTGATGAGAATAACAAGAAAGTTTCACTGATTCTTATATGGATAATTTCAAAGATATTCCGTTAAAACTTACTTATACTTCGGTAAAGTTAGTATAACCTCATTAATTCAATCTAATAGGGGATCCAGGCTGTCCGAATTTGCTGACAGTACGGATTAAACAGAAATAAATTGTAAATTGAGCCACTTTACGAAACAAACTACTGCACAGAGTAAAAATTATACTTTATGTTATCAAAGAAAATTACTATAATATGTACATACTTTATGTTACTTACTATAGACTTCAGATAAAAGGCTACTTTGAACAAGATGGTCTACGTTCATTAACCCTAACTACATTTCACTGACTGGTTGCTGATCTATAGTATTTGTTGAAATCCAATTTTAGTTCAATACATGGAGTTTAAACAGTGAAATATTGTCTTCTTATAACCCTCATTTATTGCGAATGATGGAGACTGTAACCCCATATAAAGCAATGCATTGTATTTAACAAAAATAATATGTTTCTTATTATTTAAAAATTTCTGTGAAACAAATGCTCTCATCCCAATCAAAACAAAAGGCCAAGGATGATTTCAGACCAATGTTATAGAAATTAAAATGAATCACATTTTTTTATTATTAATTTTTAAACTTTATGCTCTCTTATTGTTGCCGTTGGAATGGAAAACTATTTGTACTTCAGTAATCAAACATTCTTTCACCATGCATAAGTTATGATTTCAAATAAGAAATGAAGAAAACTAGCTCTTGAAGTTTGGAAACACTTTTGTGCTATCATTTTTACTGTTTTATGAGATACATTTGTTGTTGTTCATTTCATTTGTCATCCGCAACCTCTATCTTTTGGTTATGTGTTACGCAAGTCTTAAAATGTATGTGAAAATTGATATATACAGAGAAACTAAATGCGCGCGACTCTGGGAAATTCATTTTTTATAATTGCTCTTGATTAATGGATAAATAAACTTTTTTTTCCTTACATTCTCCCTTAAATTTTATTTTATTCTACACAAGCATAATTAGATTTTTTTTTTGTATTTAATTTGCCCATGAGTTTTAAAAAGAGTCTTAATTTCCTTAAAATTTACATACTTAAAAAGTTGCCTATGTAAATCTGATCTTTTTAAAAATAGACTCCAAAAAATTAAATACTGTAGTTACCAAACAATTCTGGAGCTCGTTTTATATATAAATTATTTAATACATTTTTTATTAATTAAACGATTTAATCAATTTCAATTTTCAAGTATTCTTATATATCTGTGTGTGTGAGTGAGTGAGGTAAAATATTATTAAATATTCATACTGATTTAGTAAATATCATATATTGATTCATTAATTATAATAATAATAAAAGAAGGTATAGTTATATAAGGGTTTATATATACAAACAATTTTTAAAAAAATGTTTGATATGAGTATCGAACCCGAAGTCTTCAAACTCGTTGAGATGAGCACTGATGTTCCATATGTAAGTCTGAATAGGCAATGTGGTCCGAAGGAGGCTGTATAGTGAATAACAGTGACTATTATTTACAGAAGTCACTGAAATGGTGAATAAAAATATCATTGCTTTTTAAATCAAAATTCAAAATTTTTCTTGGCTTCAATGGTTTTATAAAATAAGAAATATGCCTAAAATGGATTAATTTCATTTTTATTTAAATAATTATAATAGCAAATCTGAAAAAAAGTTTGAATATGCATGCTATAAGTATTCTATTCTGTTTTTGCAGCTTTTTATTTTTGTGTGTGTGGTATTATTAAAATCTTATTTACATATTTAATTACTTGCAAATGAAACTACTTTTGCTTTAATCTCTAGACATATTTGATATATTTTTCTATCGAAACGAAAGAATAAATGAATACCGGAGAATTGTTGATTGATTCTGCCATTTGCTTAAGAAAAAATGAATTTGCTAAATATCAGTTAAACATCAAACAGAAAAGCATTGTTAGTTGAAAATTTCCTGAAATGCATTAATATTTAACATACATTACAGTAAGAATATTCGACCATAATAGATATGAATTTGTAGAAAATATGTGTTGGCGGGAACAGTAATATAATATAAATAAAAATATAAAATTCAATAAAGAAAGATATTTGTGCATGAATCATAATATATTCTAATAAGAAGTTGGATTAAAAATATAGTAGAATTTTTTTTTTTCAAAAAAATATTAAGTAGTTCATAGAGAAATAGAATCATAATATCATCAATTTTTTTTGTTTTATGTTATAAAAGAACAATTTTCTAACATGTTTATGTAATATAATAAATTTTTTAAAAATAATTAAATAAGGAAAATTGTTTTATTTTATGCTGTTTTATATATTCTCTCACGCTTGTTTCACTGGGTCTGATTCCACTTTCTCCGTAAGAATTACTCCTATATATCTCGCCACCATAGTCTGATATTTCATAACGACAGCAGGAATTCCCGGACAATGAGTCATGCAAAAACTGGTGTATTAACCGCTTTTTCCTTTTCTTTTTCTAATATAACCAGTGATTAAAATTTCGTTGAGGAAAGAACTAGACATAATAATTTATGTGTTCGGTATATTTTTCTTTTAAAAAAATTATTCTTTGCAGGAAGCAGACTAGACTGAAACAAAATATGCCCTGCCATATTCATGTTCGTTTATGTGTGTGTCTTAATTATACTCTTCACAATTAGATATTTTTGAAATCAAAATTATATCGGAAAAAAGTTTTTCTCTTTAAATGTGATCTTTTGAGAAATTTATGTTGTGCATAAGTAACCACTAGATTCAATGTCTCAGACAAAATTTTTAGTAAAATACAGTATTCAAAAATTATTTCTTTCTTTATTTACTGTTCAAATTGTAGCATTTAGAAAAGGCATAGAATTTGAAAATATGTGTATTCATATGTGTTGCCTATATAAAGATATAAGCTGTGAATGCAAATAATATAAATTTTGGTAGAAAAAAAAGCAATTTTTTGTTGAAAAATTCACAAATATAATGGTAAATCTGTAACTTTGTTATGCTGATTCTAATGCAAATGCGAAATGCAAATAGCACTTTAATTGAAACACGTTTCTATATTGAAATATTGCACCATATTTGTCCATTAAAGATACAAATAGGTCTTCGGATCATCCAAGCATTGAGTATGTTCCAAATAATTTACTGCATGCTCCAATATATCCCATGATGGTCATGGAAAGAACCTATCACATGCATTCTTATGACATCCTGCCTGACTGTGGATGAGGATCGTTTCACTCAAAATAGTTCCTAAGAGCAGTGGCGTGAGAGGCAATTTAAGCTTCTTTAAGATTTTATTATAAGTCATTTTTAGGGATAAAAAAGAATTTACTGATATCAATATTTTAACAGAAATCAGTACTCTAACAAAAGTAATGATTCTTGAGACAGCAACACGACCCTTGAGAGAGTTTCAGTTCAATCAGGATTTTCTTCAGGCAATTGCTTTCTGTTTGACACCTATCATATCTTTGACGTTGCTCGTGTTTGAATGTGATGTGATAATCATAGATAAGCCATTTCTATTTACAGTAAGATCTATTACTTTATCAATTAGGAGTGGCATCTGTTCATACTTTTGATCACCCATAGCAGAGATTTTATTTTAAATACAATTCAGAGATACGCTCCATTTACATTGTCTCTTATATCATTGCTGTTCGAAGAAAGCGGTGCTCCAGATGGAATGCCACAGAAATGGCAAATTGAGATATTTTCCTGATCATCATCAACAGTTTTACCATTAATCTCAGCCCCTTTTAAATGAAGCATCTTCCATGTCTGATTGTTCTAGAGTTTGTGTTCAAAAAGGCATCAAGATTTGTGGCCACCACATGTTACATTTTGTATATGTGTTAGAGATGGTGCCAAAATGGTTAGGGGTTTGTGTTATTTCTCAATATCTGTTTATACTCTTTATTATTTATTGGTATTGATAACACCAACATACCTAAGTATTCTGATTTAGCTCCTTCTTCATCATGCAATTTCATTATTAAACTGTGTAATGAAATAATTTGTATTGAATTTTTTTCTTACAATATTTTAAAAATTGTATTTTTTAGTATATAAAAAGTAATTTTCCATTAGTAACGAAAATGGTAGAAAACTCTCCCTCCCCCCACCGTTATTATGAATTTAAAAATATTTTTTATAGATTTTTTTTCTGAATAAATTCTTTTAAAAAGTTATTTTTTAACTACAATCAGATATAGTATCCAAATTGGTTTAAAAGATAAATAATCATTCATATTTTTATGATTCGCGCTCTTTCTATTTCTAAAGGTAAATATCCTACATAAGTCCCTATACTTTCAAAAAGATTGAGTATCACCTCGGTTTTTGATGTTTGTTGCTAAAAAAAAAACTATTTCTTTAGATAACTGAAATGAATACTGGTTGTATGTTTTAAATTAATGTTTTAATTCAAAGCTATTAAATTCGAGATATTTCAATAAAACAGCTCTACGAATTATAAACAAATTGAATGAACTTTATACTTAAAATTAAACTTCATAGTCAACTGAAAGAAGATCCATGTTTTGTTCCATCAATCTCTGTATCTTTTGTTTATATGTAATCGCATTACAAAATGTACACTTTAATGCTTAAAAAAACAGTTTAAATATTGAAAAATATTAATATTTAATGTAAATATCAGTGAAGCAGTCCAATATTTATCAAAATAGTTAATATCAGCTAGGACATCTTAAATTTTTAAGAAAGAAAGTAAGAGGTAGAAGATGCACCTCCGATTCACAATGATATGGACTTTTCCTTATTCTTCTGACCAAAAATGTTAAACAATCTGTAGTTAAAAAGTGTTAAATTCGAAAAT
>JAPDSC010109819.1:294700-322629 GCA_026290005.1 Latrodectus geometricus
TTTTTTTTTTTAAACCAAAAGTGAGTTTTTATCCCTTTTCTTGTGTTGTAGATTTATCGGAATATTATAAGACTGTAAATCTTTCTAGACCTTCTTTAATTAAAACAAATATTGATGTAAATATTCTTTCTGTCATTTATAGTTGTTGTTTTCCGACAGAAGAGTAAACAAAAAACGTTAATGCGCAAATGTGAAATAGTTAAATTCGTCTCAAAACCTCTTTCTGCTAATTTTTCAAACCAAAATGCTTTCTCAGGTCTTCATTGGGGATTCTCGGATGCATGAACTAAAGAAAATCCAGAATTTAACAATTCTTTTTTATAAAAGTTTTTCTCTGGGTTGTAATCTGTCTTTTTTTTATTATTATTATTTTTTTTCTTATAAAAATTTTGCTATTCATAAATTACAATGTATACGAAGTAGAATAGTAATTCAGCCAGTGAAAATCTTTCTCAGATTTTAAGCTGTCATTTATAATTGTACCCTACTACAAGAGTATATGCTGTTGGCCTTAAGTGAATAAACGATTTAAATATTCTTTTTTCAATTAAAAATTCGCATGTGTGCGCTTAAAATTCTGTGTGAATATGTTTATACTAATTTTTAAGGGTACACATGTGAAATAGACAAAGCTCTGCTCAATTTTTTAAAGATATTAAAATGTATTCCTCTCAGTGGCTTAAGACGAAATCAAGATATATATATATATATATATATATATATATTTATTTATTTATTTATTTATATATCACAATAGTATCAATAATGAAACAATTAAGTTTCTCTTCAAATAAGTCCAAAAAGATATCCACGGGTCATTTAAACGCTTAAAGTATGTTATGACTTTTATTAGTATATTATGACATTACGCTTAAAGTATATTATGAGAATGAATGCCAACCATAGTGTGAAAATGTTGCAATTAAAATAATTGTAAGATCATTATTAGCACACAATAATTTAAATAATAATCTCAGAGACAGAAATTAAATGATTCAAATAGTCATGAAACGACAATTTAGAATCATGTCATTCAACAGCGACCTATTAGAGCCTGATGTATTGTTTTCCTTATTGTCTAAAGTGAAGGGCATAAATATTATATTTATCACTTAAAATCTCAAAAACTTTTTCTGAATGTTTTGTATACTAATCATCTTCTAAATTATTTCAATCGTCAAGAAGTTTTAGTATCCCTATAAATTTAAAAACTTAAATTATTAGATGAGTAAAAATCTAAGTATCTTAATCATTATAAGATACCCATATTTTTACTCATATAATTATTTAAGTATAATCCACACGATAAATTTAACAACGCAAAACAAAAATATGTTTTTTTCAAACTAGTTATTTATGAAGAAATTAATGGTAAAAATTATATTCATGAAATAGAGATGGAATTTACAAAATGTGTGAAAGTTTTTTAGAATGAGAACTTTTATTCCTTAGAAGAATTTCTGAAATTTGTGTAAAATAAATTATTAAAAAAAATAGTTTGTGATAAGTTAAAAATAAATTGATTCTGGGAAATTCTATAACTTTGTGAATCTTAAAATGTACGGTAGATTTAAAAATATGAAGTTGAGGATTATTAAGTTTTCCTCTAATTTAATGTGTTAGAATGGATTAAACTAGTTTTAATACGTCTTTGGATGTCATTCACAAAATTCTTAAAAATAAGAACAATAAAGAAAGAAGAGATAAAAAAAATGACTTTTGTAAAAGAAAACTTTTTTGAACTGAATTCCGATTGGTTTCGAATTTTTTCATGACTCATGCTGTACAAACAAATAAAATATTATACGAAAAGATGCATGAAAATTCCTAAAAATAGCTCACACGATAGATTCAAATATATTGACAAAAAAATCTATGGATTCTAGAATTTTTATAATAAGTATAAAAATTTTAACTAAAGTTTTTTTTAATAAATTTTCGATTATTTTAAGCATAGATTATTTACCATTTTTTTTTATTCTGAATATATTTTATATTTAAAATTAATTTATTTTTGTGTACACAGGCTCATTATTTTATTTCTTTAATGTTTCATTTTTATTTTTATTTCATTAAATTATATATAAATTATATAATTTTATTGCAGTTTAACTTAAGATTTTTAAATTATGTGATTGATATTATATAATTTCGCACTCAAGGAAGTTTAAAAAACATTTTCTCAACTTGAATTATTTGTCTGCTTTTAAAGGTTGAATCATTGTCAGAACGTAGTGTTTAGAGAATAATGAAATAGGAATCTCAACCAAAATTTGTGGAAATTTTATAACAGAAAGAAATTCTTAAAAAGGTGTTTAGAACTGTTGGCATTATTTAGAGTAACAGCTCCGATATCGTGATCGGTGGGAGCCCCCAGAGGTGTAAATTGGAACGCTAAATATATATCTTCCAATGTATTCGGAGAATTAGAATCATTGCTGCACGAAATTATTGCTTCGGTCTTAAATGGAATAATCAGAAACTGCACTATATATATGAGAGAAACAGGATCTTATGAAGCGGGTGAATTGTTTTGGGAATTAAAAAGTAATTTCTTTTTCTCTAAATAGTGAGTTTTTTTAAGTAATCTCTTAGCAAAAATTTTATCCACTGTTCAGTGTAACTTTTCTCTGAAAATTTTCACTATTATTCATAAATTTCGTTAGGAAATTTATTGCACCTCTATATTTAACATTCTCGAATCGATTGTTTGATTAATCAGATTGATTCACATGGATCATAGAAGTGTTTTACTTTTCTTCTTCTTTCGCAAACTGAACTGGTAATTTGTTTATTAACATTCCAAACTAGCTTTTCTGTGAAAAAATTGTGTTTTTTTATTATTTTCAACATTAATATTTAAAACGCATGTTACAAGTATTAATAAACGTTGATCAAAATGAAACTTGAGCAGCTTTAAAGGAGGACACAAATTCAAACAATCTAAATTCAATCAATCGTTGATTGGTCTCATAAAAGAAGCAACAAATAAGCGAAAATCTTCTTAATTTGAGTACAGGATGTTAATGATTTTCCTTTTTTTTAATGTTAGTATTTTTCGTTAAATTCCTTTATGCATCATTTTTAATTTCTTAGTATTCTTGCAGAAGATAATAATCTTTTCATAAAAATATGATAAACAGGATGTTCTTAAGATTCAAGTATAAGTAGATTTTTTCTCCTTTCATCATCTCTCTTTGTAAATGGAAGGAGGCATGAAAAGTGACTTATGTGAATATTTTTAAAAATTAGATCTCAATTTCTATTCAATACAGATTGCCTGCTAAGGGATATTTTCTTAATCTTGCATGATAATAAATCTTACCAGCATGAGAAGTTTTAGGAATAAATTGGGGAAACATTTCATTGAAATGAAATATACAAAATTAATCGATGAAATAACATATAAATTCATAGAAATTAGTTTAAAATTCATTGTTAAACAAAGCATTCAGTCAATATTATTTTCCAATTTTATGTTATGATGTAATTGGATATTTAATTTCAGTCATTATTAGTTATTGCATAAACATTCATAATAAAATTTGAATAGCAATTTCTTTGTAAGCATTCAGTTTGCTCTGTTTTTTAATATTGATTTTGAATGTAAGATAACGAAATAGATTCTGTTACTTTTTGTCTCTGCAAATATTGTCACGAAATACAATTGTTACAAAAAATCTTTCTAATTGTTTAATTACGTTTTTTTTAATTAAATATTAATACCTCAGAATTCATAGAAACCAAAGAAAATTAGACTACGTAAGTTTGTAATGAGTAAGATAAAAGAAAAATACAGAGTCCATTGATTATGATTGGCAGACATTCATAGTTTTTAAAAAATAAGCCTCAAAAGCAAATCTTTCTGTATTTATAAGTCAAAATGAATCTAAGAATATGACAATAAAATTTAAATTTTATGTAAATTCGTATACGAAATAAACACATGAGTATTATAACATTAAATGTTATCGTACGTCATTATACTTGAACAGATTAAATATTATATTCATATCAGCATCTGAATATAATATTTCCATTGAGTAAAGTTTTACAATTGAACAAATGTGAGTTGTCAGTAATTTAAATTAATTTTAACAAATTTGAGAAAAATAAATTCACAAATGCCTAAAGTATGACATTTCAAAATCACATTATTATTCTAAAGAGTTTTACAATAAAAATAGTCTCATAGACTTAAAAGTTGCAAGGAATCGCTGACAAAGGATGAAACTTTCTAATTTTGATTTATGTAAAATTAGTTTAACTCTGATGATCAAAAATATAATTTTATTCTCAGTGGTTTAAAAACCAAGTTAAAGTTTAAAAAGTGGATATAGTTCTGTATAATATGGACTTTTGATGGAACCTTAAAATTTTTTTTCACAATTTTATTTACTTGATACAATGACAAGAAGATTAAAGTATCAACGAGTATGATCAGTTGATAAAAAAAATACAATTTATCTACATTTAATTCTTTAATCAGTTTTTCTCTTTTTAAAGAAACACAATAAAGGCGCATTATAAGGTCAATTTAGCAACACATGTTCAGCTATTTTAATGTGAACATGTTCTTCATGGAATATTTCGTCTGACGACCACCCAAGCATTTGAATCAGCATAATTTAAATACAATCATGTGAATACACGATTTTCCTTTTTTACGTTTCTCCACACATTTAGGCCCTGTCATGATAGTTTTAATTTTCTACTCAATGGCAACTCAAATTAATATATATATATATATTGGGATGTCCGGAAAGTTCGTGCCTTTTTCGGTAGGTAGCCTGAGATACCTGACTAAATATATCACTATTATTGAAAACAAATAAAATGTGTAGATAATTTCAGCCGTACTTGGAAAAAATTTTGGTTATGATTCGTTCATTTTTATCAGTTTTGTACACCTTAGAATAGAGTGGCAAATAAAGTGCATTATAGGCATTAAATGCTTTTCTTTTTCCGAAAGGGTAAAAATGCCACACAAGCGGCATATCTCTGTTTATGGCGAGGATGCTGGATGAAGGATTTCTTTTAATGAGAAAAATTTCGACTTTTTGGTTGAGATCAAAACCCAATTGGACCGCCGATTTTTTGCCGAGAAATCTGAGAGGTTCTGGAAGGACGGAATTCTCAAGCTACACGAAAGATGGAGAAAGGTTGTAGAGCAGAATGATACCTGTATAATTTAATAAATGTATATCAATATTCAAATAAGCTGCGTTTTAATTGTCCTAAAATATCGGCACGAACTTTCCGGACACCTAATATATATATATATATGCTGTGGTTCATTTCTTTGCAATCCCAATATATTAAGTAAACATTTTCTTCAATACAAATATCTTCCCACTTAGTTTGGTAGTAAATAATTAATTATATATATGTAGCTGTAGCTTCAAAAAGTATTATTATTATAAATATTTTGGAAAGTCAGTTGGAATGAGCGATTAGTGTGTGAAGGTTGAAAAATTTCAGTCTGATAGGACAAGTGTTCGATTATTTGGAAAGACATCAACGTCGTTGCCTGAGATAAATAATGAACCGAAGTCTTCTTTTGGTGTCAGCAGCAAGGGATTTATTTTTGTTTCATCAGCCGGAGTCAGGCTGTCAAGAGTTGCACCCGAATTTTTTTACCTCCTTCATTTTCTTTACCTCCAGCGGCTTGCGGGGTACTATGTTTAGATGCATTGCAAGGAGTCACTCACCATCTATTTCTCTTCCCTTTTCATACTTTCCACCCCGATTTCAGCTTTGAAGTAGAGAAATATAGATTTTCAAGCCCAGGGACTAATTGTGCTCCTAGAAACAATAATGTGGTTATTTATTTTAAATTCTCCCGTTCGTCTTTTCGTCTCGGAAAAATCTCGAAATGTTTCTTCAAAAACTGTATCTCCTTCAATGAGTTCCCCCCCCCGTATACTGTGATTTAAAAGTATGTCAATAGGAACCCATCTGCGCCGATTACAATATTATTATTACAAGTAGTACACATTGGTTAGAAGTTTTATATTTTTAAATGTTTTAAAAGATGTTGATCACCATTTGTTGCAAAAAAGTTCTTAAATGGCTGAGAAATTAACAGCTAAGGTAATTTCATTTTATGGTGAATTCAAAGTACATTTAGCTTGTCTTTAAATTCTAAATTAATGAGCACAAAAATGTCATGGAGCGGAATAATGCACTTAATAAAAATACTTCTATTGAAAAATTTTACATGTTTATATATATCAAAAGTTAATTATATATTTAATATTAGTAAGAACACTTTCTGAACACAAGATCTTTCCATATTCAAAGCATTCAGTTTCCATGCATTCAGAATAGGATTTCACGCTGATTATATCGCCCATCATTAGAGCAACGATTGAAAACATTTTATGAAATCGATACACAAACAATGATTTTAATAATTCAAATGATTAATAATTTTAACTAATGAGTTGAATAAAACGTATAAATGAAGAAGGAATAAAGAAATTTATCAACATTTCTCTGGAAAACATGAATATTAATCTAGTTGTTTGATAAACACCCTTTATTTTATCTTTAAGCAGATATTTTATAAAGGCCTTTGAATGAATAAAAGATATAAAGTTTTAAACTTATATTCTTTAGTTCTTAATATATGTAGATTATTTTCTCCTTGCAACTTCATTTATGTAAAGTTTATTACATAAATTTAAAGTTGATAATACTCAACTAGATCAAATACTTTACTAAATCTATTTCGCTGATTGTTTAGTAATACTAATTAAGGAGAATTTAATTTTGAAGTGTACATCAAATACTAAAAATGACTTCTATTCCCGTGTATTATGATAATTATATTTATAGGTTATTTTGTGTGTGTGTGTGTTATAATTTTTTTATTTGTACTGAGAAAGTTAATTATTGTATATTTATCCAAAAGAGTCATTATTCTCTGAAATTTACAAGCTAACTTCCCGAAATCCAAAACTTTTATTTTTTCTTAACTTTTGATCAAACCTATACTTTTTTTTCTATTTAAGGAATGCGGTGATTCAATAGCTAGTAAGATAAAAAAAAATTCTTTAAAGAATTAAACAACCAAAACTATTTAATTTTTATAAATATTGTGTGATTAAGTACTTGATTCTTCTATAATACAATTTACAGGATTTTACTTTTCAATAGCATGAAACATATATTCTGTAGGGTACGATACTTGATTAAACATTTCATTGGATTTGTTACCAGCCAGTTTGATGAAAATAAATGATAAGTACTTTGTGTTACTTTTTCCTTCCATTTTCAGATTACTTAAAATTATTAGTTCAAAGTTAATTATAAAAAAAATAAAATGATTGTTTTTATGAATGATCTGGGAACTTAATAAGTCATTTTTTTTTGTATTGAGTTACATATCTTAGTGAGTTGGTGTAACTTAACTTTTAAAGCCAAAAAAATGTCGACATTCCTCGAGAAGAATGTGTCTGTGCTAAAGCTCGACTGCTCATCTGTACTTAGATTCCGCAACTCTTTTTAAAAGCAATCGAGCTCGTTTCGCAAATTTAGACTGCCAACAGCTCTTGATGCATTGCCAAAGTTCATTAGATATTCCTTGCAGTGGTGGATGATAAATATGATCTTTGACGCAATCATGTGAAAATATCGCATTTTATAAAACCCGGTTATCATGACATTCATTGTTATTCAAACATCGTTGTGGCAACGACTCATTCAGCTAATTAAAAGTGCATGTTAACGTGTTACGAAAAGTTCACACGTAGAACGTTCCTCGCTAATAGAAATGCACGATAATTTCCTTCTGAATATTTTCATCCCTCATTATATTCACTAATGTAGAATGTTAGTAAAAATGTAGAGTGATAATTATTTTTTCAAAGCGATGTAAAAAGTGAGTATATTATGTTATAGTTTTGCAATAATAGTGTCTTCTACTCTATCACCAAGATTGTCTCTGGCAGGTATCACTAAACTGCATGACAGATTAAAAATATTTTTTAATATTAGTCTAGTTTAGTGAAAATGTATGGATGCACTGTTAATGTGTATATATTTTTACCTATTTAATTCTTACATTTTAAAAGTTCAGAAACAGCAGTGAAACTTTTTTTTTAATTAGTTACTGTTGTTTTACCTTTTGAAAATTTAAACTTAATTGTTTATTTTTAAGCCTTGGTAGTTTTGAGATCTTCCAGCTTATTGAATAAATTTATAAATCTATCTGTATGTTACCCTATTTCAGGATTTCCCATGCACACTGCCTACCGATTCGCTCTTTTCCCAAAGATGTGCTTATCGAAGTCTATCTAAGAAATTCACTGTAAATCACCAATTCATCATCAGTTTTTTCGGGATGGTGGAGAAGCTGATAAATAATTTATCAAGTCAGCTGCCGCGAGGAAGAAACTGGTTCTTTTGGCAGAGAAGTGAAAGCTTATCACCCGATTTTGCTAAGGTGCGTCTGCACTTTTCCTGGATACGTGTGGTTTTATGGCGAAACTGTTGCAGGTCAAGGCCAAGGACTCCTTGAGTGGATGCACTTGAAGGAGAGGAGGCATCAGGGGTGGTGCTTTCCCTTCGTTGATTAACCTTTGAATACACGTAACTTAATTATCTAATAGGAAGAAGAAAATGGTGTCGCATTGAAATCTTAAAGAGGGAAAATTTTACTCCTGTCTTTGACATTATTTCATGTGGGCATTATATTATTCAATAAAATCAAAGATATCATCATCGAACTTAGCTTAATCCAACTTTCTTTTGGAAAATAATTAGTGATACGCGCGCGATTTTATGTTTTATGTTAAAATTAGCCTTGAAGAGCTGATTTGAAATATTTCTTGCTTTAATTCTGGAGTTTTGTTTCCCACTTGTAACCATTAACAAGCCTTAACAAACTATGATAGTAAGTGTTGTAAACCTTGGGTACCGGAAATGATCATAGAGTGATTAAAAAATCATGCATGTGTATGTCTTGGTCAGAAAACCAAGATATATATCTTTGATTTTTTTTTCTTTGTCTAATATAATAAAAATTAGCCTTTATTCATCGCGAGGGGGGGGGAGAAAGAAATATTTCTACTATAAGAATATTTGTCGTCACTGCCCAGACATATGAATGCATTCATTTCAAGCTTATTTTTTATGACTTTAATATTTTTTTTTTTTTTTTAAAAAAAACCTTATTAATTGGTTTAATTTTTCTTTAGCTCAAATCAAGGCTAATTCAAGTATTGAGATAGCAAGCTCATTGATGTGACGCAATTACTAATTCTCTTTCATACTTAAAAGTTAATTTTTAATGTATTCAGACTGTTATATTAATTTTTTTAAGTCAACAAAGTATCTTTTCTATTAAGAAATCACTTGTTAAAAATGTTACAATATAATTTTCATTTATAACTTTGGGTTGGTTTGTTTAATTATGCATTTGCTTCAAATTGTTGTAGGAAAAATATTTTGAGCATTTTATACGTACTTTATAATCACATATCATCGTATATTTAAATGCTTTTTTTTTTAGATAAGTGTTTTTATTTGATTTCACTTTTTAATAATTAACATCGTTACTTGTATCTGGAATTCCTATGCAAAGCAATTCATTTTAGAATTGATGAATGAAATATTCTTTGTCAAACTGGATTTATGATGTAATTTTGTGGGACGTTAACATTACAATATTTCTCAATATTTGAATTCTTTTGCCTTTCAGAGGGTCAAACCAACGGATTGATCGCTTTCTATGTGCTTTTCAGTGTGTGTTTTAAAATATAGAAAGGTATGTTTTTTTAACTATATATTTTTTTTATTATTAAAAATGGGCTGTAAAAGCTCATAAATTTAAGAATATGCGATTTTTTTTTCAAATTTTTATATCAAAGAAAAAATTATGCTTCATTAATATGAAAAAATCTTTCTAATATCGTGTCAGAGAGAAGAAAAAAATTAAAAAGCTTCTATCAAATTTTTAGAATTTAATTTTACCGGAAAATAATTATGAAGTGAAAAATTAAACACAAACATGAGTTGACGTATGAATTATTTTAAAATTACCATTTTGAAAGATTAATTGTTTGAAAGTTTGAGATTATAAAATACTAGAACAATATGGTTAATTCAGTAGCAAATAAAAATAGTAATCATAATAAGCTTGTAATTTATTATAAATTGAAGTAATTTCTTAATTACAATTTTTAGAATAAATAATCTTGAGGAAAATTAATTTTTGAAAGTAGGCACAGGTTATTTTATCTTTGTATGTTATAGCAGATAAGAGGATGTGGTTTATTAAATACCTGAATGTGTTATCAGACATCTTCGCAAAGAAAATTATAGAAAATATTGAAGATTTTACACACGGATATTAAACTTTTTTTCAATGTTTTTGGCAATTTGTATGCATATTTTTAGTGTTAAACAAACATAATAAGCGAATTAAACATAAAAATAAAATATATTTCATAAAACAAAAGCGCAATGTCAGTTTTCATGTTCATGTTGCTTTTGTACTGCATGTGTTGCAGTTAATTTAATGTTTACTTATTTTTTTGATATTATATTAAATGATTTGAAATTAAAATTTTAAAAAAAAAATTTGTGATAAAATTAAGGAAAAAAAAGGGAAAATTATATATATATATATATCAACAAAGTTGGCAGATGTATGAATAAGTGCGTCTTTTTAGTACAGAATAAAACATATACGCATTCAAAAAATTCATGCATTTGAATACAGATTTGTGGATTTATATCATTGAAATTATTTTCTGACACATAGAATTTTCCTTTGCAGTTAATAACTAAAATCTTTACTTTCCAAATAATGAAAATGAGAGTTTAAGGCAAATGAATTTCCGTTTCTAAGCGATTATTATAGTGAATATATAGTCGATTCTATTTGGCATATCTTAAGTAAAGAATTGAAAACTAATTGTTGTAAATAAAACAATGTTAAAAATGAAAATGAATATTTTTTATTTGTATATTCTTTCAAGTACATTTAAATTATTTTTACATTTATAAAATTATTTAGCACTGATAGGCTTAACCTTTTCTTGTAAATCCTTCGGCCCATTTTCAGAGAAATTTATTTTTACTTGCTAACGTATCTTTGATTAAAAGTAAATCCTAACTTTTTTTTTGTGTGTTATCCTTAGAAATGCCTTCTTTGATTTAGAATTCTTGAGCAAAATTAATGATGAGTGAAGATGCAAATCAATATTAGATGGCATATGTGTGAATCATAAAAGCCTTATCGTCCACTTTTTCTTGTTTTAACATCTATATGAATGCTTAAAAATTCGCATCGAATTTTCAGAAAATAACTTTGTAATTCTCAGCATAGATTATTCGTGACCAACAACTTGAAAGTTGCTTTTGCTCTTGAAAATATTCATGGTATATTGCATTTTAATATGTGTTAAATGCTGCTGTGTATTTCTTTCCTGCGAAGTTACATTCTTTCATAGGACGGCCATTTTTAATCTCATTAGTGTGGGTCCATCTTGTTTCAGTTGGTCTTGAAGCGCGATTTTAATAGTTACAGAAACGAAAGTAATAGTTTTTACATCGCCTAGTTAGAAGCTTGTTAAGAAGAGTCCGTAAAAATAATTTATTCCACTGTGTGCTATATCTGGTATTTTGTTTATGAGCTTTAACAGACAATGCTTTGGTCGTCTGGGTTGATATACATCTGTAACAATAATCTGGCCTAAATAACTATCTTCAACATACCCCCTCCGTGACACTGTCTCTTCTTTTACCCCAACTTCCATGTTGTGTCTGAGGCCCAGACTGAATAACCTCATGGGTAGACTCCCCCCCCCCTCCAGTCTGTGTTGCTTTTCTTTTACTTGCTTTATGTGTGCTGGAGCGTGATGATAAGTCGCTTCCCCCACCCCCCGACCATATTATTTATTGTGATAAGTTCCATTGCACTTGTGTCGAGAACTGATGATAAGTTAGAATGAGGCGGTTGAATATTTTTTGAAAACCTCCCAAAGGATTTGTACTCAACCATAAATGTTAGTGTACTTTGTATTATTTTCAGGTATCCATTGGATATGAGTTACGATTACCGGGCAAATTACATAAAAAGTAAGTATTTTATTTTTAAAACAAAATGAATTTTCTTATTAATTTATTTCATTTTTCTTACATTTAATAATAACGTATGTCTCAGTGGGCTTAAAATCGGTTAGAGATCTACAAAATTTATTTTGGTATATTTAAATCGAAATTTGTTTTCAAAATGAATTAAACTATTTTTTCCAAAGAAAATGTGTCTTAACTCTATTAATAATTCTTATGTTTAATCATACAAAAATCTTGTAAATCTAAAAATAATTTTTGTGCCTTCCCTTTGGAAATCATGTGTCTTAGTATCGAAAAGTGCATATCTGCTTATTTATTTTTATTGAAAAAGAGTTTAATGAGTCATTTGAATTTAAATTATCGGTTTGGTAAGCTTCAATTCTCGGAATTTCTTGCGAATAAAATACATCGATTGAAATGTACACTGAAATGTATTGAATAATTCAGAGAGTGTTTGCATATAGGAAGAAATAATTAGAATAAGTTATGGTGGGAAACATTTTATAGGTAAACAAATACCATGCTCTTTGAATGTAAATGTAATATTTCCAAGAATTTACAATGTTAAGAAATATATTCAAATAATTCAAATGAATTTGTGAGCATTAATGCTCTTTCCTAAACTGACGTTATAATTTTTGCATAAAATTTCTGACATCAAGACATAGCTTACAATCTTTTGGTGAATTTCATTTCTTCTCCTTAATTATTTCGTGATATGTTTTCGATTTACATGCTTTCGGTGAAGTTTCTAATCATTTCATTATGAAAACTGCATTTTTTGATTAACATTTAATGTCGTATCTCACATAGTTGCTTCTTTCTTTAAACCTAATCTGTACCATTTTTTTCCTCTTATACGATTTATCCTCATAAAATAAGATCATTTATACTGCCTTATTAAAATTCATTATATTATTAATACTTCAAAAATTTTTTAATAAAATGTGGAAAGGCAATTTTTCTTTTATCTACAAAAAGTGCCTAATTTTACAAAATATTCTATTAATATCTAATTTTTCACTTTTGAAAAATTTTGAATTCTAAAATATTTTAAGAAATTAATTGAATAAAACTTTGTATTTTACGTACATAATTTTTTGTGATAAAATTAACTTGTTTAAATGTTCGCCTCCCGTAATACAATAACGCTTTTGTTAAAAAAATCCCCACCAAAAATTTTTTAAAATCTTGTTGAGATGAATAAAAATTGAGGATGAACCGCTGATTGTAATTCTGATTATATATAATATTTACAAATTAAATATGATTAAATTTATAAAGTAAATTTATTATAAATACTTTTTCGTGAGTAACATTTTTTTTTAAAAAAAAATTGCATATCCAAACATATGAGTGATAGACATATCAAGATAATTTTATAAGATATGTAAATTAAATAAATATAGATTTAATTCATAAATTATATTACACACAAATATTAAATAATGGAAATTTCATTGTAAACTTCTGTAAGAATTAAAATTCTTTCGAGTTAATTTTAATTTTTGAAACTTTATATTACTGTATATGTGAAATTCGAATGCTTATAAATTATTATTCATATACTTCATAAATTTCGTAAAAAAAAAATTTCGTAGTATTAAATTAATAAAACTGTGTTTTTCCTTCATGCCAAATTGATTGATGCTATTAAAAATGGCCATAATTAGGTGAAATATTATATTGATAGTAAACAACACATTTTTACCCCTATATTAAATTTTATTTTTTGGTAGAAATAATTTATTTGCATATGTATTTGAGTCATTTAATCACGTGCTTTTCAATTACGATAATTTTATAAGAAGACTAGTGCTGCCATCTACCGTTGATGTTAAAAGTCTTTCTCATGAAAAGAACCATCATCTATGTTTGCTTTTTATAATATTAAACAAATATGTATTTGATTTATTATTACAAGCGATAAGCGTATAAATATGGTCTATAATTTAATTCAAAATATTTTATCCTTAAATATTGTTTAATTTCGCTTTTTATGTTTTATTAAATAGATTTTATTTCATTACATATTTTATTTTTGAGAGACTATTTTTTCCAATGAATTATTTTTTCAATTTATAGATTTAGGACAGGTTTTATCCTTTTGAGACCATTTATTTTTATTTTATTTTTTTCCTTTCTTGAAAACACCAATGCATTTTATTGAGATGACAGTTCAATTCATTGTTAGTACAATTTCAATGTAAATGTGAAAAATCTCAATTATTATCTTGTCAATTTGATATAAGAATGGTTTTTCATATTCTTAAAATCACTCCTTTAAAGCTGTTTTTAGTTTCAAAAATACGAAATTGTTTTGGAAATGATCTTCGAAAAGTTGTTGTCAAAAGTTAAATTTTGTTCTGAATGTATTCCATTTCAATAATTTTTAATATGTAAATAAAATTTCAAACACTTTTTTTTTACATTTGAAGTTTATTTTGTTACTTTATATTGTTTTTAAAACATATTTCATTTAATGTATATTTGATTGCTTATAAGAAAATTAAAGCATATACTTGATTCAAAATTGTAAGAAAGCTTTTATACTTTTTTATATTTTACTTAATTCTGAGACACAGATAATACGCGACTATGAAATACGTATTATTGCTTTTAATTATTGATAACCGTTATTATTTCTTATTGTTTGTCCCGTACACAAAATATGTTATAAAATAATCATAATATAAGACTTTAGCTTGAAGGTCGAGTTACCTTTAATTTGAATCTCAAACTCATCATGTATTATTTTCATATGCGAATTTTTTAAGAAATATACGATTCTAATGTAGGATTGAATTTTCATTACATATTGTACTGGATTTTTAAATTTATATCATTTTTGTTAAAACTATGTTAAAGATAATATATATGAGGAAGTTACTACTTGATTAAAAATAATAAATTCTTAATTAAAGATAATATATGTGAGTATATGAGAAAGTTGTATTCTATATTATAAATCAAAGAGTTATCTTGTACACATGTGCTGTAGATATTAACACTAAATTTTTTACAAAACTAATGCATGTTTGCATGGCAAATGAACTTGTTGAAAAAGTATGTGATTGAAGAAGCATGCACGCACGTTAGTTATACACTGTTATTGTTAGTTCAAAATGCGCTCTTAGTGAAAGTTTTTTTGGGCCCTCACATGAAATTAAATTTTATTTTTCATATTCTTCAATGTACTTTAAAATCTGAATTTTATTTTATCTCCTCAAATTAAAATTTCTAATCCTCAGTTCAAAATTATTGTTTGGTTTTATTGGCGTCTTCATTTTATTTGCAAAATGCATTATTCTAGATTATTAGCTTTCAAATATAATCATTGCATCAATAACATGTCCATTAGTATCTTTTCTCTCTTACTCAAAAACTCTTGAAATTAACTCTTACATTGCCCTGTAGTTGTTATATTGTAAATGAAAACAATTCAAAAATATTCCTTTGTCTATTATTATTTTACAAAATATTCCTTTGTCTATTATTATTTTGCATTTAAATTAGTTTTATTATTAGGATATATTAGCATTTATATATTTTTATCAATTATTTTAAAAACAATAGTATGACTTTTTCATTTTTTTTTAATCTGATGTGATTTTTAAATTGCACATTTGTTAAATTAAAATGTTAAATTAATGAGTTGCTTTACATTTTAGTTTAATATAATTTTTAGTAAAGATTTCTAGTAATTCACAAGATTATAAAATGATTCAGACTGTAGAAAATTTTAGATGGTATCAAACTCATCAACTATCTACAACTGTGCTTTTCATAAATTTTAAATGATGAACTGTTCTTTTTAAAATATCTTAAAGAATAAATTTATATTTTAAATAGGAAAAGTGATAAAAGAATTTTGCCGAAATATTGCTGTGTGTTTGTTTTAATTTCTAATGTTTAAAAATTCTTAAAAACAACTCTTGAATTGCTTGTATTTTGGCTATTATTGCTTAACAATATAAACTGATTTTGTAATTAAAATATATGATATTCAAATCGCAGGATTGAATCAACTGAGATTTGTAGTTCAAAATAAACCTCCTGCTATCTTGACACCCACACTCGAGGGGGATCCCGACCGCCGAAGATTTAACCATTCATCCGCCAAATCGAAATTTTGTAATAAAATACCACGAAACTGCTCAGCTATGTATTATTTAGAAAAGACAGTTTTTATTTCTCCACTACAAAAAATTCAAAGACAAATTTAACATATATAAAAAGTTTTCAACATATATTTCGAAAATTATTGGATCATTTATGTTATTGGGAATATAGAAACACTGCATTTTAATTAATTTTTGAGGTTTATTATATATCTTTTGTTTATTTGAATACATGTTAATATATATTTTTTTTTTCCATTAAATTTCAAATGTCTATATTTGTATTCATATTAATTAAAATAATTTTGCCTATGAAACGAAATCAATTTATGCAGCAAAAATTAAATTACAGGAATTGACTTTTGTTTAATTCCAAATATTGAAACCTCATTCCACAATCTTATTTGAAATAAAGTATCACAACACCTGAAAGAAAATTGTGTCATTCGCCATTTATTACGCATTTCGAATCTTAAAATACAATTAACTATGTATTGTAGTTTCTTTTGAGAAACTCTCCTTGGTATTTCCTCCTTTTAATTTGTGTTAATTTCTCAACGCTTCCATTTTTTTCCAATAGTTCGAAGACGTTGAGAGTACACACATACAGTTCATATATATATATATATATATATATATATATATATATATATATATATAGTATCAGACTTTTACTGATTAGTATTAACTTAACTTCAAATTCATCTGAGAATAATAAAAATTTCCATATTCAAAATGGCTCATTTCAAAATTCATAACCTGTTTTTGCTTACTAACATAAATTATCTCTGTATTAGTTTATTTGACGGTCATTAATCTAAACATGTTTTAACTTTTAATAGACCTGAGGGCGCCAATTCGATGGACACTTGGCGCCGCCACCGGAAGCTTATCCCGGAGAGAATTAAAATTTTGTTGTACGAACCTGTGTTTTGCATACATAATATTTTAATATTTGGCGATAATATAATAGCACAATGGCTGCAATTACCATATGGTGGTTGATTAAATGCAAAAATTTATGAGCATCTGCTTAACTTTTGAGTTTTTGATTTTCCAAAAGTTTTAACTTTCTTTCCCACAAAAAGGCTGTGAAACTGTGACTCACATCCTTTTTAATTATATTTCAATGACCACAGCATATATATATATATATATATATATATATATATATATATATATATATAAGTAAAAATATGTAAATGATGTATGTCCCGCATTTATTTATTGTGATCTCTTTTTCTGAATTTTTTGTTAATATATTAATTTTACACGATCCATGATGATTTGTTTGCTCAGTAAATTATTGGATTCACTGTTACTGAGATATCTCATCATCTTAGATATGTTCTTCTGTAACTGCTGATATTTTCATCGGTCTTTATTATATTTACTGATAAATATAAAACGCTCGATTTCGAAGCAGTGTAGGATTGAATTATCATTTAAGGGATGATAAAACTATTTCATGTATCATTTATGAAATGATATAATTTGATTTTTAATTATGTATCTTTTGGGTAGTTCTCATTTATTTTATTCTTTAGAATTGATTCAGATTTATTTCAAACTCATTTTTTCTCTGTAGATATTTAAAATGCATTTTTATAGTTGTTTCAAGCATTCTTAAAAGTAAAAGTGTGAAATCTTTTTTATATTATTATAGTTTGATTCTGGAATTTATAATTTTTTAAATTTGATGAATTTTTTGTCACAGCACTATGTTTTATAACGAAAGATTACCGATCTATAAATGCTTGGTTTTGTAGTAGGGTTAAATTATCATACAAGAGACGTTAAAATATTTTATGTATCATTTATGAAATAATTTAAGTTGACTTATAATATTTTGATAGCTTCATTTATACTATGATTTTTATTCTATTTAAAACTCATTCAAATTCACTTGAGTGTTATTTTGCTTTGTGTCAATACTCAAAGTACTTTTCAAAAGGTTTCAAACAATATTTAGCGTGAAATATTTTTGAGTTATAATTTGATGTAGGGCTATGGAATTCATATTTTTTTTAGAAAAAAGTGAAAAAAAATTTTTTCTGAAGACCAGTTTATTTTAATTTCCACTTAATAATATGTATCCCAACATGAAAATTTTTAAAAAAAATGTAGATTTTCTGGTTAAATATATAATTTGAGCTTTTATTTAGATAGCAATTTGTCAATACCATCATGGTCTTGTGTTTTATAATATATATTATGCGTTAAAAAAAGCATGCTAGTAAATGTTTCCTTCCCCCCCCCCCCTCTTGAAAATTAACAGAACAAGCTTTCGTTAATTCCTTTTTTCGTTTCTTTTGTTTTTTCTTAAAGTTTCTCTGTAGTGAAAAATAAAATTGTCGTACAAATGAAAAAAATTGAAATAAAAATGAAAATAGTTTGAATAAAGCCATGTGCTTTTTCAACATTATTTTACTTTCATTAAAATATCTGTGTTAAATGAAATATATCAAAAAATAAAATATTTTAGATAATTTTACTAGGATTTTTTATAAAGACTTTTAATGTTTATAATATACGAAAGTAAATATGAAGATTTGGAATCAATTCTCTGATTCAAATAAGAAAAAAAAATGTGAATTAAATTTCCTCTATTAAAATTGAATACTAGATGAACATAAAGAGATGTATTAACGGAATAAAGTGATGAAGAATTATATTTTATAACATTCAACTTCAAAAAGCAATAAGTTTTGTGACAAAAATTACCGACTGAGATATGATTCTTAGATAAATAGAAATAACTATCGTAAATAAAATCTGTATCAGATGCGAATTGCATAAAGCACTTTTTTGAAGAAATAAATGCCTTTTAATTATTGTTAAGTCTAAAATTTGCAAACTTTCTTTCTGTTACTATGTAAAATATAAATATAAAATGTTCATTCCTAAAAAGTAGAAATGCATATCTTAATCCTTTACACAAATTAATTAATAAGAGCTTATTTTCTTTTCGTGAAAATGATTGTAAATTGATTGTACCATTTAAATTAAAATAATATTTAAATAATTTTACTCTTTTTTTTGTGTTACCACACAAATGAATCTTCAATATTTAGGATCACTCATTCATGCTTTAAAATTACAAACCCAAGTTTCCTTATTTCTATAAATTATAAATTTTGCACTCAAAACATTACTGAATCATGTTTCAAGTTATAAATTCTTGACTCCGTGTTCGTTTCTTGTGTTATTTATTATTTGAAGTAATTTTTGTACTTGTAGACACAGTTTTCTTCAAATTTAAAGTTAATTTTAATTGCGCTGCCAAATAATAAACATTTTATAAGTACGGATTAAAGAAATGATTATATGTATAATTTTAAAATAAAGGAAACATTTAAATTAGTGATTTAAATCAAAATAAGGCATTTTTGCTATTGTTGATTACTATTTTTCAGTACTTTACTCATGTTCAATTTGCGAATTTCAAATAAAATTCGTATGCACTAAATTTTAAAATTAACTTCACTTTTAAGTAACGATTTTAAAATATGGGGGGGAAAATCTGATATTTGTGATGAGGCATTCCACTTTAAAAAGATGATGGGTGGAAAATTTTGAGCCTAAGTTTAAAAGAATCTGTGATGGAGGTGGGAGCTGCCTAATTTAAATGAGTTATCTCCAAACTTGGGAATTTGAGCTCATTAGCGTGATAAAGTATCGAGACTTTTAGAGCATCACTTCGACATACTTTAGAACAGCGTCTACAGTACAGCAGAATTAACCCACAGGAAAATTAATTCATCACTATATTTACTTAATGTTAGCGTGGAACGCCCATGTCTCAGAACCATATTCTCTTGTACTAGTTTATATAATGAATACTTAAGATTTTGTATTGTGGAAGATAACCTTATTAGTTCACCGTTGAGTTTTTTTGGGAAAAAAATTATAAATGTGGAAAAGAAATATTTCCACTTATGATCTGAGTTGAATTGACAGATTAATCCTCATTTATAGGTCCAAAAGTCCTTACCATTTTGTTTAAAATGTGTAAAATTGAAATATCGAGATTATTTTAGTTGCTTTACTCAAGAAGATATGTCTAAAAGAGGTCATTTATGAGCTCTGGTCATTGTATTTGGTTGACTATAAAAGAATTTTTTTTTCCATACAAGATTGTTTAAATACTGCAAAATTATTTGATAATGAACTACGCTTTGCGTATAAACAAAATAATATTTCGACTTTCTGTGTATCATGTAGTTTGAATTCAACGATTCGCTTACAATCATAAATTAGACATCATTTCTTAAAGATTGCTTAAAATGAAATGCAGGTGAGAAAATTCCTTTTTCTTGAATTCTTTCTTCACAAGATACTTCTTCCGGTTCCTGATCAGCCTATTTATTTTCAATTTCATTACTAAATGAGAATGTGAATATATAAACGCAAATCGTTCTATCTTAATTAACCTTACGAAAGTGAACTAAAATCCGGAAACTTTAATAAACCTAAATTTAAATATTTTCCATCATTAATAGTGAACTTCCGTGAGTCACTGAAAAAATACTGAGATTTTGTGTTGACTGTTTCACATTTTGGTAAAAATTTCAAGGGATCGGGACTTGCACCTCATTCTCGGCTGCTCTTTTCTTAACATTGAAGCGTATAGCGGGAACTATTGTGGCAAAAGTTTCCGTTAACAAAATAATTATTTTAATCAGCTTGCATTCTCTCCCAATTTAAATTTTGTCAATGTAAGTATATTTTTATCCTACGATTTCGCTAACTTAATTGTCTAGTTATTCTTTGCAAGGCTTCAACTCTGGAAAAATGTTTCATAATATATTTTAAAATTTTATTGAAATTATTGAATTTGAAGTTTGTAATTTTAAAGTAGTTTATACTTAGCTTTAATGATACTATGAATTGGCTGTTATTTATCATAATTATTTCATTGAATTGAAAATAGAGGAATACGCATTTATCATTATATCGCAAGAAAATATTTGCTTTTAAAAGTTGTTTTACAGGAAACTTACTTGTTTAAAAGCTCCTTTGCTCCATTGGAATTCTTGTAGCATTTTTTTTTTTAGAATTTGTAGGGCAAAAGTATATAAAAAAAGCAATCTAAATTTTAAAAAAATATTTAGTATTCATATGCAGATGAGCTTATGGTTTTATTTTTTTTTTAATGTTTGCAAAATGAATTAATTAATAAGCGGTAAGTAAAAATGTCAATTAGTGGAATACTTTATTCTGAGGAATTTTAAACAGAACTATTTTCTTAAATGAAAATCTGAATGTTCAATATCAAAAAATGTTAGTGCTTCAAAATAACAATATTTTGGACATTCCTATAAAGAAATCAAAATAATACTAATAATAAATAGATAAATAAATAAAATAATAAAATATTTACACAATTAAAGAATAAATATAGAGGATTATAACTATTTCTTTTATTTCAAAGTTTGAAATCAAAATTACATTGTATTTTAAGGGCTTAAAGTATTTATATATTTTTTAAATATTCGAGAATACGATGTGTGTATGTTATACTTGGAAAATTTTATCTTCATGTGTCATTATTTTTTCTATATTTAAAAAAATTTTGAATCCATAAAAATTTAAAAAAAAATTTAACTCTATTTCTCAATATTGCATTTGGATTTTTTCAAGTTGTTTTGCACATTTGTATTAGTGAGTTAATTTCCAGACAATAGGATGAAGTTCCAGGTAATTTGTACGTATATATAAAAAATGTAATAGTTTGATTTTCTACCATCTATTTTCATGACTTACAAATTGATTCAATTTTTATTGGTCATCATTGCTCTGATTTGTGGTAAATTAACGGTGTCTCTTTAAAATTAGTTAACTTTATTTAATTAATTTATGTTCATCAATATAAAAGGTTAATATATTTTCCACACATACATCATCATGAGATTCTAATAAATTATTTAAATTTATATCTTAGTAAATTTATGAACACAATAAACTTTTCAATTGTATCAAATAGCACAGTTTTTATCACTATTTGTGAAGTTTGTTTATATTGCATTCACGTAAATATATATATATATATATATTTATATATATATTATATGATATGACTTAGGAAAATTTATTAACTACTTTTGATTATATTTTTAATCAACAAATTTATTATAAATCGAAAAAGCTTTTATTAAAATTTTAAGTCAACATTTTAAAAGAACTTTTTTGTTAAGAATCGCAAGTTCCGAATTCACATAAAGGCATTAAGATTCAAATTTAAAATAATGAAAAAAAATTCGATTCGCATTAAAAATCTTGGATCCTTTCTTAAAAATAATGTTTCATTAATAATTTAGATTAAGTTTATTAATCAGTAAATTTCGTGGTTTATAAAATAACTAAATTGAACTGTGTAAATTAAAAAATTAATAAATCATAAATAATTTTTGATTTAATCAACTACATTGCAATAAACTTGTATCTTAATGATACAGTAAATATTATTAATTAGGACAATTTGATTTAATGCGTTAATTTGCGTAAACTCTATAAAATTGTATTGTACAAATTCTTTTTCTTTTATTCATTTCTCATTTAAGGTTGGAAGATGTAAATTTTGTGTACTAGTCAGAAAAATTAACGGCAGAAAATATACTTACTAATTTCTCATCTGAAAACTTAATATTCGCCGTCTCCATTCGTTAAATTTAAGAACGAAATTAAGTAACTTCTTAAACGATGTGCTTTTGAATGTGTTTCTGTTTAATACATAAAACTTATGTATAATCTTTAATAATTTCATTACAATTTACTCAATATGAAAAAAAAATTGTATTTACATAGGTGATGAAAAAAAGAAAGGTGAATCTCATATTTAAGTACAAAAAGGAATTCTGAAGTATTTTAAATTTTCTTTTAAAGCCTTTTCTTTAATCTTAAATTTATATACTTGAATTAATATAATTATTTCTATTCTTTAGAGCGTCATAATCTAATAAATTTCCACAGAAGTTGTGAATCCTTGTAAAATAGATTGCATGATTATGACTAAAACTTACTCGACAATTTTAATATTTTGCTATAGTGCAATGATGCTTTCGACGCTGTAGCTCCGTTGGAGACTCTTAACAAAATGATTTGAGACAAAATATCATATTTTTTGGGAATATACGTTATTTGCATTACATTAAGTTTTAGAGCTGTATTAACCGTGAATATGCAGATAAAAGGTGAAAAAATCGGAAAAACATTCTTTTAATTACATTTTTTGTTATAATTTCAATTTTTCTCATTTCTATGTCGAATTGTAAAAAAGCTTTTTAACATGATTGTTTCAACGGAAAAACTGAACATTTTCATTTCTGCTTTTTAATTCATTTTTAAATTAAACACTTTGTTATTTATATTGCATCTAATTTAAATAATTAATCATTTATACGAAGCACAATTTTTATCATGAAAATGTAACATCAAAGATGGCACAACTCAGAATCCTCTTAAGTAACTCAGAATCCCACTTACAGGAAAAGAAAATTAGTAAATTTTTTCTGCTTATAAAGGAAATTATTTTTGTTAATGATGAATTCATTTTGTATCCCAATGTTTTTTGTGAACTGTATTTTCAGACTATTATCACTAATTGCATTATGGAGGGGTTTTTTTTTTTTTTTTTAACTAAAGGATTCTATAGTTTCTTTGTTCAATTATGCTTCAAAATATAGTGCATTTTGACAAACATCGCTTCATCTTTTTCTGCAAAAATTGGGGTAAAAGCAAGCTGTTTCTTTTCATTTGCTTAAAAAATTTCCCGAGTTGTTTCTATAGAGAGATATAAATAAAAGTATAATATTTTATTTTCAAATGAATCAAATAAATCATTTTTTTTATCTTATGTGAGAAATTGAATTGCTTGGTTTGTATTTGATTGATATGAAATTTTCTAAGAGGGAAATGATAACGTTTTGCATTTTAGGAATAATTCATCCGGACATTTTGAAAAGTAAAAATGTTATTGAATTACAGTGATAGCTTTAAGCATTGAATTTGAGTGGTTATAATCACTCATTCAAATAAATTAACGTTTAATTTGTTCAATGGCAACTGATTATTTAATATTATAATTGAACTGAAATGGATTTTTATTCCGCAGTTTACTGATTTTCTTGTCTGAAAAGGATACAATATTATGTAAAAATTAATTCTGATTATTTTCTTAAAAAAGTGATAACATTATTTCGCATAGATTTATTTATTTTTCACATTCTATTAAGGGTTCGTTATTCGATTTTCTCAAATTCTGTTTATTTTCTTGAGATTTTTCTAAAAAAAAACTGTACTTTTTATGTACTAAAGACTCATGTACTTTTTAAGAAAAATGGTTCAGCGATTGCAGATACACAAGCTAATTTTTATTTTTTCGCAAACCTGACATAAATGTATTTAAATTGCTGAATCCATGAATGAACAGATAATCTTTCAAACAAGTGGAATACTTTGATATAAACTGTTTTCAAATGAGAATTTATAAAGATGTTTGTCGTGATATTTTGTTAAAGCTCTTTGCTAACTTTTTACTAACGTAAGTAATCAGTGTTGTTTGCTTTGTGTTATTTAAAAGAATTTTTAGAGAATTGTATTATATTATTTTATTTTTATATGTATATATAAATGAATTATTAAATATATTTTAAATAATTTTTATTTTATTTTCAGAAAAGTATTGTTATTAAATATGTACTGATTGGCCTTCCACTATGTCCTGACTACTTTAAAACACTTTATTGTTATTTCCGTGCTGTCCAAATTCAATCGTTTGTACTTTGAATTCGAGGACCGATTAAGTTACGCCTTTTATTAAAAACGTAATTTGCTTCCTGAATCTTTTTTCACAATTGTAGTAAGGGTGGTTTTGGATTGGCTACCACAACTGATAATGATCAGATTGACTAAGTCTTCAACTGGAACTGTGTATAGAGAATTGTGTGAAATCATGAAAGCTATCTTTTAAATGGAGGATATAAATTTCCTTTCCGGTGAAAATTACTCATAATTTTATAAGTACTATAGCCTGATTTATTCAGTGAAAAACCATGGAAAGACGAGGAAAAATTATGATGAAATTTAAGAGAATACTCTAACAGCTAAACATGCCTGTCTCTTTTTTTTTCTTCAGAAAGGAAAAATTTATCGAGATATCTCTTTTTGCATGAACATAGGCAAAAGGTTTCGTCTATTATCATAAATGACGTCATCAGTATGAAGCAAGATTTGAATGTAAATGCAGTTCACCTTTGATTAATTATCAAGCTTATGGATACTTTTGGAGAGGTCGACTCACTGTACAGCGCCTGCAACGGAGGGAGGAGCGACAGTCGTAAGTACGCATTTCTTCATCCTCCATGAAATCCCGTCTGTCTGATCAGGGAATGTACCTTAAATTCATTATGGTGTGGCTGATATGCTATTGTATTTTATATACGTATCAATCAAAAATAATATCGTTGCTGGATTTTAAACAAAAATATAATTTTATGGCATTTCTATGAAACAGATACGCAAATGTAAATTACATTTAAGGTTTATTGTTGCTATGCGTCTGGAAATTAGAATGAAGTTTAATTTTTTAGAAAGAAACGAATTGAATTGAATTTAGTTCATGTTCTTTAATTTTTCTTAAATTAATTGGTAGACTTCAAACTTATTTAGAAGTGTAAATATATATATTATAAGTAAAAAATATCACTATAATACTTTTAATTTAAGAGTTTTTCTCAAACTCTTAAAAATACCGAGTAACTCTTGTAAAACGGAATGAATTTCAACTCTTTTATTACCTCTTAAAAATAGAAATTATTTCTAAGAAGATATCACAGCACATTCATTATATTTATTTTTTTTACTGAACTAAATATGAAGAAAGATTTAAGATTGTAAAAGTCAGACAAATTCGATACTTATACGAGTATGGAAAATCACTCGATCTTTTAAAAAGTAGATAAAAAGATTTTGATTTTGGACATATTTTCTTTTGAAACTAAATATAAAAGCACATTATTTTCAATAAACTAATGAATAAAAATTTTATTCATTTATCTGTCCAGAGTTATAGTTGATAATTCACTATACTTATTTCTCTAAAATGTTTCCTGTTCACTATTCTAAAAAAAAATTCTTCTAATATTATAATGACACTAAAATTTAACCTAATGTGTGTGAAATTCTCACAAACAACACGGTTATAGATTTATCCATTAATTTCTATATTTAATATTGAGTGCCGAAAACGATGATACAATATAAGTCACTTAAAATCGCCATCAGCGTTTCTTTTTTCATATCGTGTGAGGAAAATCATTGAAAAATATTAAAGTTAATATATTTATATTTTTCATACTCTTCAAACATATCCAATGCTCATGATTCCAAACTTATCTTCTTGAGAAGGTTTAAGAGAACACAAGATACAAAGTTTTAATAATTTGATAAGAAACATTCAGAAGGTTTGCTTTATTAATAACTTAAAAATTAAGTTATTCATTCGTCTCCCTTTAGGAATTCATGTTCAATATATATTTTTATTAATCTTTTATAACCTGTCATTTACTTTATTTTTATTACAATATTTGTTTTAAGATAATAATTCATTCGGATTTTATTAATTTCACATTTACTTATCAAAATAATCCTTAAAGATTAAAAAATTAACATGCTCTAATATTATATGGGAATAAAAGCTCTTTCTTTTATATACATTGAGCAATAATTGAAAGATATTTTTACCTCAATTGGTAGACTTACTCTTATATAAATAAGTGTAATATGCTTTTCATACCGTTGAAACATCGATAATTTCCATTATTTAACATTTTATTGCTAACGATGAGAAAACTTTTGCAATGAAAAGTGATATTCTGCCTAGGAAATATGTAATGAAATATATAAACTTTTTCACAAAATTAATATCTCAATGAAATATTTATTCTAGCACTAATGGAGTAATTTTTTTTTTTCTATTCTTTCATTTTATTAAAACAGGCAAAATTTTATGTTGCTGTTAAAAATAGTTTCAGGTGTAATTAAATTAAATTTGAACGTAATTGTTTTCTTTTTCTTATCCTTGGTCATTACAATTCCTGGATAGTCTAAAAGCAAATTACTCAATATTGTTAATTTGCTATTATTCATTTATTTTATCATTAATTTGCTATCGTTGTTAATAATAAGTTTAATTTCTGAGGTCTTCTAGTGTTAAGTTATTACTCTGGCAATATTATTTTAAATCTTTCATCTTTTAATGTAAATAAATATTTTAATTTAGAGAAAAGTGTGTTAATAATATTTAAATATTTTTTATTTAAGAAATTTGGATTTAGTTTGGATGCGTTAGCTTAAAACGTAATTGATTTTCAAATTTTCAGATGTATAGATATAAAATTGATAGCTATTTCATTTTGGTTGATTTTTGTACATTTTAAGTTATTTTATTTTTGTATATTTAAATTGAATGATAAACGACAAGGGTTTCTTTAATCTTAAAATTGCAATGCTATTTATTTACATTAAGCTTATTAATTGTGACGTGAAAGTCTGTATTTCCTTCGCTGCTGTCCTTTTAAAGTATTCAAAAATTCCTTAGAAATAGATCATTTGCTTAGAAACACACAGCAAAAAAAATTATTAATCTTTGAAACTTTAAAAGGCTATTTTATTAAAGTGCTAATTTACCATTTTCACGAATTAAATTAGTGTGATAAAAAC
>JAPDSC010109819.1:323029-333445 GCA_026290005.1 Latrodectus geometricus
ATATATTCATTAATATGTATATAATTTTTTGAAAAAGGACTTAATGATATTTTTTAATTTGAAGATATTTCTTCAAAAAAGAGTTTTCTCGAGTTTTAAAAGTGATTGCATTGTGATTTTCACTTATATATATTTTTTTAAATTTTTTTTTATTAAGGAATTATAATCTTTTTTACATTCTTTCTCTTCTTTTTTTCCTAAATTTGTCCAGTAAATATCATATTTAGCGCTACGTAAAATTAAGTTCCTACAGAATTTAGGTAAAATTGCTCATGGAATCTAACTTCTATTCGTGTTGAATTATTTGCTTTCATTTTAAATTCCTACATTTTCTTTGCATCTGTTGCAAAGAGATTTCAGTTTGTATTATTAATTTTCATTAACTTGAATCATTAGTTAGTCACATTAATGTAATTTTGAAACATTTTTATTTGTAATGAAAATGAAAAATTTGTTTTACTCTGGTAAACACACGAGTTAATTAATGGTTAGTTTCATTGCTCGTTTACATTTTCCTCATTTAATACAAATTTGTTAAGAGTCAAATCATTTTGCTTAATTGAGGACATCGCCTACCGATTGGGTAATTTTTTGTTTACATTTATAACGAAAAAGTAACTGTCGTTCTAGGAATGTAGAGACTATCTCCTTTAAATAATTAATCATTTGTTCACCAATGTTAAATTTATTTGAATAAAATGTTTTCGTAGTAGATTTTTAATAAACGGTTGAAACTAGATTATGAATCATAAGAATTAATTGCAGAAAATTTGAAATGTATTTAAAGTTTAGATTCTCTGAATAATCTATTATTCATTAGTTTCGTCATTTTTTTTTTATCGTGGTCATTTAAATATTTTAAGCATTTTCATTTGTCGTTAAATATTTTAACGTTGCATTATTTGTGTTTTTATTATATTATTAGTTTAAATAAAATGCGTGTGATACATTTTCCTGTATCAAAATGAAGTGTTTTGATTGGGTCGTTTATTACTTGATCCACTTTTCTGTTTCTTTGATTACAATTTTCGCATTAACATTTAAGTGCTCTCAATTTATTTTGTTAAAGTGTGTCGTAAAAAATAATTTTCAAGATAACGAGAGAAACGTAAGCAGTTTGCTTTTTCCTTTGCTCTGCTAGAAACAGATGCCATTCTGCTTGAGGCTCACAATAGTCTTTTAATTCCAATCATTAATTAACTCAGAAAATAATTTTCATAAATAAGAGGCTTCAGAAAATAAAGAGTGATAAATAATAACAGCATTTAATAATTGAGTGTACTTTTAAGTGTATTTTTTCCTTAAAATAAGGAGACATTCTATATAATTCATAAGTGTTTTAAAAAACAATTTCCATTTTTTATTAGCTTACTGATGCTTGTTGTTTTGCAATGATTAATCCATATTTATAACAAAAGATCTGACATGGATTTTGTGGTAGTTAAAACTCTTAATATGCTTTCATTATAAGAGCTGATAAAATTATTTCAGATGTTAAATTATATTAAAACAGAAAACCGTGATGAGAACTCCTCATATTAAGTGAAGGAGTTGTGAGTTGTTAAAAGTCAAGAACAATCATTTCATATTTAATAATGATGCTATATTTTTGTATTTGCACACCCATTTTGAAAAGGACTGTTCTCCGAATATCAACCTGAATCATGGCTTCAATAGATTTTTAATTTCTTAGTTAAAATATTTAATGGTGTTTATGTTAGTACCTTATTCTGTTGAACACACTTGGCAGTTTTAAAAAAATTGTCCAACGTTTTCACAACTTGAAGCTTTTTCACCGAAACACAATTATAAATGTATTCATTTTCATTCAACTTTTAAGTTTTTTCAAATCGATCCCACATATTTCAAAATTATATATATATATATATATATATATATATATATATATATATATATATGCATGTTATGTATAATTATATACACAAAATTTCATAATTTAACTTGTAAACTAGATTAATTTAATTTATATTACGTAAATGTTTCTATCTTATCTTTGAGTTCCTTTTTAAGAAATTTTGATTATTTTTTAGTTTTTGTTAACTAGTCATCACTCCTCAAATACGCCTACAAGACACTCGGTCTTGAGAGACAAGTTCATAAAACGCATTTTATGGTCATTCTATAATTATTTTATTATAACTTATTATAATGGTTCAGTATTTCATTTTTACATTATTACTTTATGTTCAACGTTATTAATATTTGCCCACAATCAACAAAATATTTTATTGGTAAAGAAAATAATACAAGTTTCGTCTCATAATTCCCATGAAAGTTTTAATTTAAATTTCTATAATTAAAAGTTAAATTGAGATTCTCCCACACCCCGATAAAATGTATTTAAAAGCCTTGAAGTATAATCTTGATCATACTTTATTTAATAAATTTATAATTAACATAAGGTATATAACGATTTTTTCCTTTGACAAAATGAAATCAATTTTTTAAATTACTATAAATTGTAATGAAATATTAAAGGTGAATAGAGAGAATATTCGCATTTTATAAAATTATTCAGTTGTGATAAGAACCTAATTCGATAAATATTTTAACTTCTTATTTTTCAATTACTATTTCGTAAATTATGCATATTTACATTTTTTAAATTGCGGTTGATTTTTCATTAAATTTTAATATTTAATTTCTGCGTTTTACTGAAGTTTTATTATTTAATTCCCAAAAATAAATCCCAGGATGAAACGCAACTCGAATTTAAAAATTTGTTCAACTTTTCACTAAAAGCGTTAATGAAAGATATATATTTATTGATGTCAAACAAATTTAATTGAATTTTAAATTTTTAAGCCCCTTCGTAAGCAATGTAAGGATAATCATTAAAATTTAGGCAAATTTTTAATTAATAAATTTCGATTTTTTTATTTAACAAAAGTACTTTTTTTAAAGAAACAAATTTACTTCTATTTTAAAATCCTTTAGCAGTATGATAAGGTTTATGATGAAATATTTCTTATAAGTTTGAAATAATTATTTAATTCCATCAGAATAAATAAAAATAGGCCATTATATAATCAATTGCAATTATTTATATACGATATTTCTTTCTTGATCTGAAAACTCTTTTTATATGAAGGTGATCTCTCTTGCTCTAATTGTTTTAATTAGAAATAAATTTGGGACTTATCTCGCAATTCCGTTATTTATATAAATGTCTTTTTTTTATTTTAATTATTACTTCAATGTCTCATTAATTTATGTCTTTGATTTACTCCATTGTTTCTTTGAGAATGATAAACTGAAGAAAATCTTTGAGTTTCGTTTCATATACATTATATTCGATACATATCTTCCAGATGGGGTTTGAGCAGAACATAATAAAAATATGAGAATTTCCTTTAATTTTTCCTTTTCATTTACTTTATTTTCTATGCTATTAAATGTATATAATTATGAAGTCAGGTGATTAATTTGAGTGCTCTCTATTTTTAGATAAAAAAATAAAATTGTTATTCCCAAAAATTGCTTGTAGAGTGTAATAAAATGTTGGAATGAAGTATTTTAAAAGACATTTTTTTTATCATATAATAATAAGTGGTATTATATTATCCTACGCAAATATTAAAAAAAAAACAGTATAGAAAAATAAAATAACGATCTCTAGAAATGTTTCTAAATAAAGAAACACTAATACATATTTTTCTGATGTACTTCATCGAGGCTGCTACTGTTGCAAGCCATCAAAATATTCAATTACCTGCTTATGAATTCCTTACTGTGGTGCAATTAATTGTTTTTAAAATTAATTAATAACTGAAAATAATATTGAGTGATTGCTTTTCCTTGTATTTCAATGAAAAGCCACTTCTTATATTTAGTTTTCTTAAAGTCTTTCCATGAACAGTGCTGTAATAAGAATAATTTTATTAAATAGAGTGTAAACAAATTAAATTGCAATTCTGTTATTATTAATTGCTAAGTTATGAAACAGTTCACATTTCAATCAATACCATTAGACCAAATGAAAACAGTATAAAATCACTGTTTTCATTTTATAGTTAGAAGATCATCCCCAATATTTCTTGTAGAATATTGGTCTTACTTTTAAATTATATTGTCTAGTTACATTAATATAAATTTGGATATCTCTCCATATATCTGGCAATAATATGTCTACAGTGTTGTGTAATTTCCTACTAAATAAATGTTCGTACAATTTTCGTTAATGAATGGAAATTGATTTTGATTTCGTTGTAATACTCGTACATTAAAACTGTGAAAAGGTTGTATGAACATTGTATGATTGATTACAATAAAGTTGTTATTATAGTTAAAAAAAAAAAAAAAAAAAAAAAAAAAAAAACTTTAAATACGAGTGAAAACAGTATCGTGTCCTGCTTAAAGCTTTTTTGGAAGAAAAATATAAATGATGTAAATTAAATAAAATCTCCATATTTAATGGAAACTCAATAAAATAATAAGTGAAGACATTCTAGAATAATGAGAACATGATTCCTCTAAATATTAAATTTAAGTTAAAAGATTAAATTTAATTAAAAATAAAAGTTCCATTTTTTTTTATCATGCTATTTCTCTTTTTAAATTCTCATGTCAAACTTATATGAATGAATTGTTTTTATTAATTTTAATTTCCTATACGTAAGCTTAATTATTTATAATCAGGAATAACTTTAATAACTCTGTCTAGCTTTTGAAGGAAACTCTCAAAAATTTATTATTATGAAGGATTACATTTAGAAAGATAAAATTTGGCATTTGTATAGTGAAAAAAAAACTTTTATATGAAAAGTACCTTTATAATTTAATATTTAACTACTTATATTTTTTTTAATTTTTTTTTTTTTAATTCACAATTTTAATCTTAGATATTCACTGTCAGTTTTCTATACTTCAAATCAACACACTTATTGATGATCTATTAAACACATTTAGCATTATAACACTGTAGCTGATTTAATTACTTGTCTCCCAAGAGTCTAGTTCCACAACATTTACGTCGATTAATTTTAAAACGAAAAAAGTAAATTTAAGTTAAATGTGTTATAAAAATTACAAAAATTAAACATAATTTACTCGATATCATAAATTATTAAAGTGTTAATTGTCTAACGTATTTATCATCCCGGTTGAAAAAATTAATTCTTATTTGATGTAAGAAATAATAAAAAATTCAATGAAAGAAGGTTTCAAATTGTTTTGGTTGCTCAAAGAGATTTTAAGTATTGCAACTATATTAATTTATAACTGTGTTTGTGTATCTGTATAATTGCAAAAAAAAAATTTCTTAATTTAGTGTTTAGTTCTAACGTGTGTCATTCATTGTTTTAAAATAAAATTCACGTGTTTTATTCTGAATGTTCATTGTTTTTTAAATAAGTAAACGTTCAGAAGTAACTTCTTCCTTTCAATTTGCTACCAATTATGTTAAATCTAGTTATTTCAATTAAATTATGATTAGATGGCTATATATTTTATAAAAACCATGTGAAATTTGCAACAATACAGCGCAAACGCACAAATAGAATTACCACAAAATAAATAAGATCGCTTAGAATAAATATAAATACAATAAAGCAATTAGATAAGATTATTTAAATTTAGCAAAAAGTAGAACACATAACCAGTATGCAAAATGAAATTTACAAAATGAATTTTAAAATTTATGTAGATTAAAAAGAAAAATCGAAAACACTCATAATAAATCAATTTAAATGAACTATGGCCAACTTCCTCAGGGTGTGTTGACCATATTAGTACTAAATATGCCTTTTCTGCTATGGCTGAAGAAAAATATCTAAATCAAATCATTACACCTTGAAGTCACACCGAAAAAGTTTTAAATGAAAAAAAAAGATACAAGAAAAATAATTGAAGAAATTACCAAAATAATTGAAGAAATTACCAAATTTATAGTTGCCGTAAATACTAAATTTCAAATCTGTAAAATTGCAAATAAATAAAACGAAGAATAAAAATACATTCGAAGTTGCCAAGATAAGATACTAATTTCCAAACCTCCATAATTGCAAATAAATATATAAATTGAAAGACACTATTGGTATTTCAAGCTTCTTATAAGACCTTCAAGACTTGGGTGATCCTTCTTTAGTTTATGTAATTACGCCTTTACTTCTCTCTTACAAGCAATTCTCTACATGCCAAATAGTGTTTAATATAATTAATAGGAGTACCATTATTAAATAGAAATTTTTTTGTCTGTTTATTTGTTTTTTGATACTATTTAAATAATTGTAAATTATATAGATTCTATTCAATTGATTAAAAATAACTATTTTATAAATTTTAGTAGAAGCATTAGAAGGCCATATCGGACTTAATTTAAATTTATTTATTGTGAGTTTTTTTTTTTTTTTTTTTTTTGATTTTTTCCTTTTGACCTGCATAATTAATTAAATGACTCAAATTTTAAAATTCAAAGTTTATGTTATAACTCTATTCATTAAAACAAATTTTGTGATAACTTTATTAAATACCAATCATGTGTAATGCATTTTAATTGTAATAAAATTGATTAGATAATGGCCGTGACAAAATTTCGCATTGAAAAAATATTTATATTTACAAAATCATCATTATTTCTGTTTCACATTCCATGGAGCTTATTATTAGGGAAGAATAGTTGAAACTTCGTTATGACTTTTAGTACACGTGTTCATCACTTCAATGCTCTACTGCATGTTATCAAAGACTTGTTATTGTGGATCTAGACTTCATATTTTTTAAAAAATAGTCCTATGTTAATAAAATAGAGGATGATCGTGTTATACATTTCAGTAAATAATCAGCAATTTACTCATTTTCATTTGCATTAATTCTAACAGTGTACTCTTTATCAACATTCAGTATCTTATAATGTCTTTGAAATGTACTGAAAACAGAGGTCAAATCCTCCACCCTGAAGTCATTATTTCATTTTTCGACGTGTCGTTAGTCTTGTAAATATTTTAGAAGGAGAACTGGAGGGAAGACATGGATGGCACCTGCAAGAATCTTCGGATATTGTCAACTGATGGAATTTTTCTCCCACCCTTTCACTTTAGACGCAGCTGTATCTGGGTTGAAGTACAGAGCAAATTATGCATGTGCATAAACCTGATAAAGCACTTTATACCCCTTTTATCAAATTTTAGTAAAATCCCATTAAGTGCTAAATTTAGCTGTTGTGCTGGTCAAAGCATCGTTATGAAAACTGATTAGTATCACATGTTCCATCTTGGCATAAAAGCGACTTCTCTAAACTGAAATATGGACCGTGTGCGTCGTTATTTTAGTTAGTTGTAAATTACATTGGATTAGCTTTCAAAATTTAGGATGAATTCTCAAATATAATTATATCAGCCAAAAATAAAAAATAATTTGTGTGTTGTCATGCGTGACATTGCTTAAAGAATGTATTTTAACATCTTGTCCAAGTATCATTTTTTTATTTATATTTAATGCATCGACTTGTAATTTGTGTTTAAACTTCCTTTAATTTATTCCAGTATATCTGTGATAGAAAAAACTTTTTTTTTAAGTTTGATGATAAAGCGTCTAAAATTAAGGTGATTTTTGATTTCCTGTAATTATTATGAGTATTTAATATTTATTTAATGAGCTGCTGCTAATTTACTTTTATTTCATTAATTCAAAACAATTCTTTCATGAAGACTCTTCCATTATGCCATGACAATATCTTAATGAAAGAAAGAAAATCAATTATAAATATATGATGCTCTTAATATTTTTAATTAAAATATAAGTTATTTTCATGTTTCCAAACTTAACCAGATGGTATCACTTTATTGGACAGAGTCACTATCACTACTCGTCTACAAAGGATCATTTATAATGTATCTATTTGAGATCCTTGGGCAAGGTACAATATTAAGCTTGAAAAACTTGCTTCTAGCTCTTCATCAAGCCAAGACATCGATAGAATAATATTTTCTGGTATTTAAATGTTTTGTAGAATTCTCGGACACTTTTGTAAGACTTTTTCCCCATTAGAAATCAAGCCAAGACATAAATATGTCATCTTACTTTTCTCTTCAGAAGTGAATCTTTATGCTTTTAAATACATCAGGATACGAGTAAAGGATATTTTACAATCTTCATTCAGCTACTATTTGTTGATAGTGTTGCCCAAAACAAATGCTCGATTTGAATATTTATTGGAAAATAAAATGATCGTGACTTTGTATTATGCAGCACTCCTACCCTTCAGGCATGCTCTTAAAATTGGAACTTAATTTAATAAAAGGAAGGTAAATTTATAGTATTCAGTTAATTTCTCTTTATACATCACGCACGAGCTACTAATACAGATTGACATCAATATTGTATTTATTATATGAAATGGCAGCCAAGAAAAAGGCATGCACTGTTTATTTTGCTTATTTATCATTCGATCTCTGGCTATTTCCTTCAATTTAAAATTTTTCAGCATTTTCGAAAGAATGGATGTGAAGGATTTCTTGTTGAAGCTCATTCAAGGGTCGTCTGTAGCAGCTGGAAAAGTATTTTGTCAAACGTACTACCATAGCATACGTATAGCTTTTAAGTAATTTACTTATTACATCTTTGGTGTTAAAGCTTAAATAACTTGATTCAGTGAGTGAATCAGATGAATGAATTTCTTTTTAGCCTATATTTCTCAAATAAAAATAAGGAAATAGAATTTAATTCTGTTTCTGCAATTTATTAAAAAAATTGGCATGTATTAAATTTTATTACATTTTTATTGGCGCAAATATGTGTGCCCAAATCCTAGGTACTATCTTTTCTACTTTTCTCAAGACACAAATAGAGTTACACAAATTTGATTATTGTTGATAGAAATTTTTGTAAAAAATTCTTCGGAAGTCAATATGTCTAGACAAAAAAATAATATGATGGATGAATTTACTTCCTTTAATAATTAATTTAAAATGGAAAGATCAGCACACATCTGTGACAATCATAAAATGCAATTTATATGTTAATTCTGACAAAATAATCTTATTATAATATCATCTTTCTTATGTGAGTACTTCTTCAAGATTAGGAAGTCTGGCAGATAAGAAGTTAACGCTACATTTTATGAAAATATCAAGACTCGTTACACTATAAAGTGTATAATTAACACTGGATATTTTATTTAGTTATAATGTGACGGGATACTTAAGCATATACTGACTCAAATTAATCATATGATCAAAAAATATAAGCATTGTAGCAGCCATTTAGGATTTCTTACTCTCTCCCCTCCCCCTATAGTTCAATATTTACTGCCATGTAAAATACACTGTTTTTCCAAAGTCGTTGCTAATTTTGCTAGTATTTTCCTCTTAGAAATATACAAAAATTTTATTTCGTGACTTTTTTTTTATTTTGTTTGTTTGTTTGAAGTTTTATTGACAAAAACAATAATTATCTTTTTTAAATTTTTTTAAATGAAATGACAACAATTGATTACCTCGATTTCATTTTTATAGAATATAAAAAGAATTAAATATATATTTTGAAACTGTTTCAATTCAAATAATTTCTAATTACATTTATCTGGTAATAAAATTGCAAATGTAACTGTTCATAAAATTTTAGGCTCGATAATTTACTGAAATGTTATATTCTCATGATGATGACGTTTCTTAAATTGCTAGTTCCCGTGCCACATTCCTTTCCTTCCTTTTTTTATTTATTTATTTGTATTATTTTTATTTCAGTATTCTCAGCTGTCTAAAATGTTCATAAGTTATCCAAATATTTAAAACCTGATTGATGTTTTAAATATGTGAATTATTTGGATGACAATATGTTTCATAAAAAATATTCTCTGCTGGGTAACAAGTAAAAATTTGGACCAAAAGGTGTTATAAACTTTAGTAAGACTCTCTAAAATAAGAAAGATGAGTCTAGAAACCTAAAAAAAATTGGAGAAACGTGTATTTAAAATATAGATAACATTTAATAATAAATTTGCAGAATATAGTTTAGAATTTGAAGAAATCTATAAGATGCCATTGAAAAGGCGAGAGGATAATTACTGTCTGATTTATTGAAAGTCAATCAAATTAAATCAACATTCTTAAAGGCATTTTAACTTCTCTATAATTACTTCATTTCTCTTTTTAGGTGAATCTAAACTGGTATTTCAATATAACGCATTGAGATTGTAAGATGAAATTAAATGAGTATCATATAATTAAAATAAAATAATATTCTTCTTTCAGACTTATTAAATTTTTAATTTATAATTTTGACCACGTTTTCCCAGCCATGTGGTGCGAATTATTTAATTCTTGAAATTTAAGCCTAGGAAAACTGCATTTTAAAAATATATATATATTAATGAACACACACCAACACCAAATTTAGTTTCAGCTGACTTCTTAAGTATTATATATATATATATATATATATATATATATATATATA
>JAPDSC010109819.1:333545-349898 GCA_026290005.1 Latrodectus geometricus
ATATATATATATATATCCCCCTTCAGTGCCGCACCCTTCAATTCATTTAAACTAAAAAGTAATATGTTTCATTATATATTTTAAATTTCTTACTGTAATCGTAATTTCCCTTGAATGGCTTTTTACTCTAAATAAAAAAAATAATGTTATTGTAAATAACTGATTTATAATTTTAATTCTGTAAATCCTAAATAGCAGGTTTTTGCATTTACTTCTGGTGCTTCCTTTATTTTTATAAAAACAGATTTACTATCAACACTTAATCTTTAAATTTAGAAACTTAAGTTCTGGTATTTTTTATCCTATTTTAACATCCATTAAAATATGTACATAACAAATTAATGGAAACTTTTAAATTGATTGCAACTAAAGTTTGATGCAAATAAAAAAAAAAATGAAGAATGTAGAATTTGATATAATAAATTCTATTTAATTAAAAATTATATCATTTGTTATATTTATGTAATTTTACATATTATATAACGTTATTTTAGGGTCGTATTTATGAATAATTTTATTCACAATTTAAGCATTTTTATTTAATAAAAATTATTGTGATTTTTATTTTTATATATATTGGTTTTAACTATTAAAGCACACACACATCTCGTGAGATATATATATATAAAAAAAAGCAACGGAAATGGAAATAAATAAATAATTTTCTTTATTTATATTTCTTTGTCCTCTATTTAACCTTCAGTCCCCCGTTGCTCTTGAAGTTTCAGGACTGACCACCTGGTTCCCCTTTCCCCGCAATATCCAAAAATCGGTGTTATTATTGTCTAACTGGGTCAGTTAGAATAGTTTCACTGCCAACAGTGCTTCATTGTGCGAACCTGTTAGTTTAAAATAATGGCAGAAAGAGGGGACTTAATACGTTTGCGATTTGACCTGGTTATCGAAAATATTTTTTTGTGGAAAAAATTCACCCCCCTCCTTCTCAGTTTTTGCAGGCACAGATGTCGCCTTTCCCGGATTGGTAAATCCCATATCTTCCTCTGTTATGGGAACGTTAGGACCTCTCTCGGATTCCTCCCCCTTTTAATGAAACCCCCTACACCCACCGGATTTTTTCTCTACATTGACACTACTGATACGTATTTGGAAGAGGTTGGGTGGAATACGGAAAGAACGGAGATATTGTTAAAGGGAAGGAAAAAAATGTTTTCTCCCCCTTTTGATAGAAATGGGGGTATATGTGCCGTTCAGGGAAAAAGTGGGTCATTCCCACTAGCTCTTCTTCAACCCTTTCTGTTTACGTGGGCTGGAAGGGGTAAGTTTTCAAGGGTAAAAGGGATGTGAAGCTATGCAAGTGAAAACTCTTGCAGTCTCTCCCTCTTTCCCCTCTGTACCCTAAATAACTTTACTTAAATGATGTATGGTAGGAAAGGATTTTCCCATAGAGCTTTTACTCTACACTGCCTTTTTTCCCGTCTTCAAAAATGTTTTATGTCAAGGACGGCAAAGGGAGACGAAAAAAATGTGATATTATTAAGTGTCCTCCTTATTTGTAAGGAATATAAATTATTCATTCGATTCCACTTAAAAAATTACAAGCTTAAAGTTTGTGATCTTCCTTGACTGCTTCCTTAAAAGATAGATTCATACAACCTCCTCGTGTATTTTTCAGTATTATGAACGATAATTTCTTATTAGTTGATATCATTAGACTAAAGGCGTAAATTATTTTTTTGATATTTAATTTCTCACCAATGATCTAATTTTTGAATGATTATAACTTATTTTTTAAGGATTACAATTTTTTGTTGATTTGTATTATTTTCGCTATTGCTGTTCTTAAAAAATGCCTGTATTCTTACAAATGAATAATATGTTTGCTTTAAAAGGACCTTCTACTTTAATTCTCACCAAATTTATTATTGCCAGTATTAGTAGCAAAAATTGACAACCTAATACTCCATTAACTTATATTAATTGTAATAAACTACACAGATAATCTTTTATATAATAAACCACACTGATTATGGCCGAAAAAAATTTTTATTAAAAAATGGTTAAAAAGTTTTAAATATTATAAATATTAATTTTAAAGTTTTATACCTTATGATTTATTTCAAAAATATCCAAAAAGGAATTATGTTGCAAAATTAGATATATCTCTTACCTATATAATTATAAAGCAGCTAAATAAGTATATTTTTTTACATTATTGATTATGAACGAAAAATATATCTTAATGTCTTATTGGTCTTATACATCTAACTTCCTAATACAATTTCATTAATTAATATTTATAAACTTCTTTTATTGATTTGTTATTAGTAGTATTTTGTTTTAGTTATTGCATTAGTTCTTTGATAAATCACTTAAGTTATTTAACAAAAATTGAAAATAATTAATTTGATTCAAATTGTATGAATTCTTTCAAATTATATTTTGCTATTACTTTGTGTACTATCAGTTTGCTAAATAAATAGAATTTTAATATGCGCTTCAAATTCTCTTTAACTTTGTAAAATTAATTTAAATTTTTTAAAACAATCAAAATCAAAGAAATTTTATAAATTTTGGTGAAAATAATCATTTAAAGTATAATGAAGCTCATGAATTATCTCAATCACAGAATTGTGAGAGGATTTCAGAAAAAAAATCTAAATATTACGAAGCTCAAATTTATTTTATAAATTGAAATTTAATGTGAATTTCAGCAAACTAATTTAAATATTTTGAGATTTCTTAAATCAAAATGTTTCTATTTTCTGGATTCGAAAAATTTCTTTTTAATCAACTTTTTTTTTTTTTTTTTTTTTTTTTTTTTTTTTTTTTTTTTTTTTTTTAATTGGAATTGAATTTATTTGCAAGGAAATTAGATAACGTTTATTATTATTATTTATTTTTTTATTTTATTTTATTTTTGTGCCTTTTTATTTTGTTTCGATATCTCTCAATAATTTTTAAAATCGAAACTGCTGTCATTTTAACCTTTTGTATTTTTCAAATGCGAAATAAAATTGAATTAATAATCATCCTCATTATTATATTTCATATGTTATTCTCCAAATTCGAAAAATGTCTTATAATTGTTTATTAAAAATTCGATTATTGTTTCAGTCATACTCAAAAGTTACAAGCATTTTATGATTTAAAACTTTTTTTTATAAAGAATCAACAAGGCCTGTTCTAATTTTATTTGTATGTCTGGATTTTACAATATGTATAATATTTAATCAATATATTAATCAGAGTGTTGTGCATATATATATATATATATATATATATATATATATAATGAAAACAGTATTATTACAATTAATAATATTTGTTTAATATCTAGGAATATGTTGAGAAATATGTTCTCAACTATTTGATTAATAATGATAAATTAAATATTGGACATAAAAAGGGGCTTTTCAACATTTAATATAGCTCTTATTTCAAATTATATGTATAAAAAGAATTTTAAAAATAATTTCTCAGTTATAAAAGAACTGAAAAGAATTTAGCAATTGTTTTCAATAATATCTAAAAAAAAAATAACCTGAAAAGTAAATATTTATAATTAGAACATACTAGTGTCTAGAACAATGCATCTGAAAATGTACAACTGGTTTTATTATGGGGGAAAAATTTAAATCAGTATTTTTTTAAAATATATAATTTAAAACAAATAATTTACTATTTCTTGTAATTTGTACATTAATTTTACATAAGTATTTTATGTGTATATATTGAATTAATTTTTAATTACATTAAATGTGTAAGTTTGCTGATATTTTTTAGTACCTTTAGACATGATATAATTTTAAAAAAGATCTCTTACAATTCCTTTATTTTTTCATATGTACTGAAATATATTTTATGCATGTGTATCATGATAATATTTATAATAGTAATTAATTATTATTATAGTTGCAATTTTTGATTTTTAATTTTCTATGGCAGTACTATTTAGATTTATGTATTTTGTACATCACACACATACACTGATCCAAGGTTTTTTTTTCTAGTTATAAAAAAATATATATATTTCCTGAAAAAAGTGCTTTACTAAAAATCGTGGCTTCTTCTTTTTTTTTTTTTTTTTTTTTTTTTTTTTTTTTACTTTTTACAAACTGAAATTTTCAAAATTTCATCTTACCATCCGTCTTTAAGGCACTTGTTAAACAAGAATTTTATTTTTCATAAGCAGGTGTACTTTTTTTTTTCTTATCCCCAATACGACTAAGGTGGGTGGATCCTAGCGTTCCTCTACATTTGGATCTCCTTATTCGACGATATTCTGCCAAATTCTACCCAGCCTTCTGCTCAGTGGCCTAGTTTAGGCCCCCTACAGGATCCCCCTTGTAGAGTTATTTCAGAGACTAAAAAAGGCGGAGCCTCAGCCACTCCACCCAATGACTGCAACAGCCTTATTTACCAACGATCAAATGGTGTAGTACTTCGTAACATCTGCATTGCTTCTCTTAAGCACGCCTCTCTTTCTGACACCGCCCTTCTCCTGTCAATCAAAGAAGGTGCTAGTTCTATGTCGCTCCTCTTATTGGTTTATTCGAACGCTTTCTGGGAGCGAAAAAAAAGAAGCTCGCAGCGCATGCGGGTAGTAATTGGCTACTCCCCTACAACGGTCATGCTGCTCTTGGCTTGCCTGCAGCGCCACGGTTTTCCTGGTGCTTGTATTTGCCACTGAGGGGATCAGTTTTTAGGGTTAAGGATGGTTTTGAACTCGTCAGCTAGTTCAGGAATGTCGATTTCGACACCGGTGCACCCATTATTCAGCTGCTAGTGTTCACTTGTGCCACATGTACCTTCGGACCACTCCCTTGTCCTGCTATAGTTCCTTAGTAATGGATCTGTGTTGTGTGTACATCGTATTGTGTCTCCTACTAATGGATGCTAAGCCTATCTCATGCCTTCATCTCTTTTTGCTAGATACCTCGCCACGCTTCTCTCTTGCATGTTAAGTAGGGAACAAATTACACTTTTCTTGGACGCCGCCTCCTTCTCAGCTCAACTGTGGAATTTTTTGGGAGCCTGTGAAACTCCTAACATCAACGCAGGTTCAATCTCGGTGAGTGAATTCTTATTTCTCAATTAATTCTGATTTTTTGTTACAATGACATTTTATTACACCTTTTAGACTAGGGATAGGTGTTAGTTATTCACATGTATGATTTTTAGTTTTAGAATAATATTTTCAATTTTTATACATTCAATTTAGAATTAGAATGGTCTTGATAAAAAATTAATTAAAAACTTCAAAATATGAATTCTTGGAACTAAGAATGTTTTTCTTTAATGTTTTCCAAAAAATTAATAATTTATGAGAACACTCAAAATAATATAGTTAATTATTAAATAATTTCGAAATTTTATACAAAAATATGTGTGCAATTATTTTTCAAGTACACAAATTAAATTTATAAACATAGTTGCATATAATAATGCATGTATAAAATGTAAATACAATAATTTGCCTCTGTTATAAAACATAATATTTTATACTTATATATATATATATATATATATATATATATATATATATATATATATATATATATATATAATCATAGAAGCATAATAGAGTACTTGAATGATAAATTTGTCTATACATTTGTCTTATGTTAGAATTAGGCATAATATTTAAGTACATAAAAACTTTATTATTTTGGAGCCAAGATCAAATATTTTGAAAAATTATTAGCTAAGTATTTGTTAGGAAGAACTTATTTTAAATATCAGAATATTATAACCTACCCTATTAATTTTATTTAGATTTTAAAAGATATTATGATATTAAGATATATGTTGAAAAGATATTAAGATATATGTTGTAAATTATCCACTCCTTTATAATAATAATAAATAATGAACATTTATTTTAATTCAAAATAATTTACCATTAAATTTAGTTCCCAATTTTAGTTTACTTCAGAACTATATTTCACTCAAAATGCCTGCTATCAAATAAAAATAACTCCATAAAATAAAATTTTATTTCAACTCCAAAATTTTAAGAAATTATTCATAAATTACTTCAGTAGTAAAATCAGTGCATATCTGTAAAACTAATTATTGTAGAATTTATGTAGGCAATAAGATAGTTGTTATAATTTTATTTAATAATGATTTCATTATATGATATATTTTTAATGTCAATCCTATACTATAGAAAACTGAAATTATTCTAGACAAACTTATTTCTAATTTCTTGACTAACTTTTGATGTAAAGTGAGTGTCTCTTGATATTTCATTGGGTACGTTCTTGCAATAGTAACATAAAGTCTAAATCAAGCTGTTTTTCTCAATTTTCACTTTGGATACTTCTATTACTGTGTTATTTAAAACCCCAAATACATGTAGAATGAATTTATCTTCCATTAGTATTTGCATCAAATTAATTTTATAAAGTCTGAAAATAATTTAAGATCTAAATAAGGATTATTTTATAGGGCATATCTCTATCAAAACATCTATGAAATAAAGTTGATTTGTACACATAAACATTGTCATTCAGTTTTGTTGAAGGAAATGATAGTTTCTTTGATTCGTGAGTAATTAGTAAACTTTACATGTCAAAATTTCCCTATGTTACATGTAAATTTATTTGTAGAATGGTTCAATATTTAATAATTCTTTTTTTTTTTTTTTTTTTTTTTTTTTTTTTTTTTTACATAATGTTCTCTGTATAAAGTTTTTTCTCTAATTTTAAAGTATTCCATTGTGTGTTAATGTCTGGCTCTGGCTAAATCCTGTATTGCTCTCACAAATGTTGTTGCCATAATTTCAATAAATTTCATAATGAAATCATAAAAAAAATAAATTCCACAATAACATCACAGAAGTGCTAGAAATTGTCCTTTAAGAATATACTTTGTATACAATAATGTACTATGCCTAATATATTTAATCATTTATAGTCACTGTGTTGTGTGTTAAATCTGCATTTCATACTACGGAAAAACTATCCACCGAATAGTGTCTTGCTTTGATCCTCAATCACGAGTCTTATTGGTCTGATTTTTGCAATAGTCATAAATGGTGTTGAGTGACAAATAAAATGAAATTAAAACCTGTTTTAGTCATGGATAATTATCATGGTGTGTAATCCATTTAATCTTAAGGACCTTTTTGAATTAGCTTTTATAGAGTAATAAATTTACAATCATTCTAATAAATTGAATGATAAAACTACTTTAAAATTTTGTTATCCTGCTTTAAAGTTCACAATCTCTACTTCATTTCACATTTTAAATTTTTACAAATAAAAGCTTTTTGTTTGTTTCATTTAGCTCCTCTTTTAATAAAAAATCAAAATATATGTTCCTTTACATTAAAATAATTTTCTAAGAATAAATGTTAATGTATTTCTGACATACTTTTAGTCACAATGAAAATAAGTATTTTGAACAACATGTTTATAATTTCTAAACAATATTCATCTCCTAATTTGTATTACATGATAATTTTTATATATTTAGTAAAATATAAAACAAGGTTATATTTTACTGTTGCATTACCAAATATACATTGAATACTGTGGGTTATTTACTAACATGTAAAAGTGTAATATTCAAATTTAAGAAATTACTAAAATAATATATTCTTGAATGAGACAAACTAACCAAATTACTATTCTAAAATGTACTGAATTTAAATGCTGTTTTTAGTTCTAGATTTAAATTAAACTATCAAATACAAAATCTACAGATATATTGTTTAATTTAGATTTTTGTTATAGCTTATTACAAAATCTACTTTTAAATGAGCATATAGCATTATCTAGTTGATAAACAGTATAATTATCTTTATATTTGTTTGCTTATTTTTAAATACCAATTCCTTTTTGATAAGATTAAATGAATAATTTTTTTGTTAGATTTATGACAGTGGTTTATGTTGATATTTAAAGTTTATTAAAATTTTATGTGTGTGTATGCACGCACTATTATTTTCAAAGCATTCATATTAATAAGAACATTCTATAACAACAAAATAAGAAAAGAAACAACTAACATAATATTAGTTAAAACATGCCAAAAAAAAAAAAAAAAAAAAAAAAAAAAAAAAAAAAAAAAAAAAAAAAACTCAGTGAAGAAAAGAAAGTAAGTTATAATGAAAATCAATGTGTTAATTGTTTATATTTTTTTATTAATAATGTTTTTTCTCAAATTAGTGATTTTTATTGTATTATGAGATTATTTTAAAAAAAATGTGTGTGTGATTCACTCTGTTCAGAAGGAAATTTTATGACTGAATAATTCTTAACTGAATTACAAAATTCTATCATTAAATAATATTTAAAAATTCATTCTAATTTCTTTGTAGTAAGAAAGAAATTGGAACATATTTGATTCTTACTAATCAAGATCTAATTTTTTTCTTTATGATTGCTGCTATATTTGTTCAAAGGAAATAACCAAAAGATCATTTTTTATAATCATAAACAGAAACTTTTTACTTAAGAAAAGTTATTTTTAAAACATTAATATGCAACAGGCTATCAAAATTAATTTTCAGCAACTTTGTACATTAAAAAGCATAACTTTTTATTATTACAATTAAAAAAAAGGAATATTTTTATCTTATTTATACTTTGGAATCTCCACAAGATAAATTATTAGATTTAATTGTAACTATTGCCAATAACAATGATTAAATAGAAGTAATTCACATTTAAACTTCTAAGAATAATTAATCTTCTTAGATATGAAGTTATAATATATTATGATGTATTAATTTTTCATTGCTTTAAACTCATTCTCTATAAAATTACAAATTCTCATCATTAAAAATAGTTATAAAAGTGAATTATGTATGCTGTAAAAATTCCATGAATACCTATCATGTGCGTGTCGTCTTTTATGTAAATATATGTGTATAGCTTTATGCATAAATTGTTAAATTAGAGTTTAAAAAACATATAAATAATGAAAATTTCTAATAAATAAGAGAAAAGTAACCCATATGTTGGATCCATTTAATGAAATTGCATCTTTATTTGTAAAGAAAGTGGTTTAATTAATATACTCTAAATATATGATCAACTTGTTCTCAAGGCAAAGATTTCTTTCAATTCATGTTTTTAGTTTTAATCTGTAGCAGTTTTAGTTTTCATCAAATTAAATTTTTTTGTGCACCACAAATTTTTAATATATTTGTATTTGTGGCATAAAATAACTAAAATGCATTGAGTAATCTACAAGTGAAATTAAAATGCACCACCCTTTTTTTATAGTAGCACTATTTATTTAAACAGAAACAGTTGATTCCCAATTCTTTTTTAAATTATATTGAGGATTATTGTTTCAGCTATTTATAAAAATTATTTATGAATATAGTAGTTTTAATTATTTATTACATGATAAAAAAATACAATAATTATGATTTTATTGCATTAATTGAAATTACAGTTTAACTTATACATACTTGTTTTTTGTCTAAGGGAAAACATTGTTCAAATAAATATATATTTTTGTAGGAGAATTTTTTCATAATAGATTTTGAATTAAGTCATTTACATTAATAATTTAAATTAACTCCAATGTATGTTAGCAAGGTATGTTAACTATCATCATAGTACACCTACTCTAGGGATACATATTTTAACTTAGTATCAAATGATCTACTATTTCCACTCCCACTACTATTGATGTAATATAAAATCAAGACATTATTTTAAAACGTTGTATTTTTGTAATAAATAGAACACACAACACTGTTTTTAAAGACATTTATGCTTCAAAGTATATAATTTTTTATTTACAAAGTATATATTTTTTAAAAAAGAATTATTAAAAAATAATGGCTAATTTATTCAATTATCCTACTATGTAAATATTTTATTATAAATGTGAATAATTTATTTTTTGATTCTATATCTTTCTCCCATAAAAAAATAAAATAAATATTTCTATATTTTCAATGTATAAAATATTTCTAAAATCAGATCTTGTTTCATTGTAAAAGGAATTTTAAATCAAATATATTTGAAAATTTTGCTTTATTTTATTCAGGTTGCTATTATGAAGCAAATTGTTTCAATAACTTCTTACACTATTTGATTGTAATTTAAGGAAGAAGGCAATCTGATAAAAATATAAATCATTCTCAGTTATAGCTTTAATTGCACTATTTGTTAATGAAATCCTTATATGGCAATAAAATATTTCCTTAAAACTTAAAGAATATATTAGTTCTGAAAAAATAAAATTGTGTTTTTAAACACATTTGGATTTTAAAATGTGCATAGAAATTGAAATGTCCTTGCAAAAATATTGTCCAGTATTCATTAAAATATGTTAGGAGTGAAATTAATTTTCTTGCTGTAAATTCGGTTTCTGAAGGTTATTTCAGGAAAGCTGGTAGTATAAAATGGTTTTGGAAGAGCCAAGCTGAATAACCTCCTTAACCTGAATCCTTTGAGACGTTCTTTATATGAGTGATCATTGTTCTGATAGGAAACACCTGCCTAGAAAGACCCTAGTGGCCCATTTCGCAGGAGCCGTAGAAACACCGGTATTCTGAATAAAGGGTTAAGCTCTACCAACGCTCTCCACCTCGCTCACTCGCAGACGATACAAAAACCAGATTCCCTCGGCGAATTTTTTTATTTTATTTCTCTTTTACCTTTTCAAGATTTCTCTTTGCCCTTCGAGGACTATGCTCAAAAAACAAGAACGATTTTTGTCTTCTGGTTTCTTTCCCTCTCTTATTAACGGGAAAAAAATAGTAAGAAAAATATGCTGCTGAAAGGATTTTTTGTTTTTTTTTTGTTTTTTTTGTTTTTGTAAAATCGTTTTTTTTTTTTTTTTTTTTTTTTTTTGTTTCGTTTTACTAAAGATAGTTAATACGTTTTTTTTAAACGTCGTCAACGTTCGATAAAAAATTACATAGTCTATTGTGTTTAAACTGAAACAGACGATATTGTGTTTTTAGGTGCATTAATAAGAATAACATTAATCTTAAGTTACGATGCCGATTTTAAATCACTTTTTCAAGCTTTTTTTTTTTAACTTTATTTGTTTTTCTATATATCTAATATTTTCAAATTTTCTTACTTTGGCATAAGTTATTTTTATTTCTAAATACCATTATAAAAATGTATATAAAAGTATTAGTGTTTATAGCAAAACACTTTTTGAATGTACAACATGCTTTATCCTTATTGCTTATGAACTTTGTACTGCCAATTCTAAGTTGGAAATGCTCGTTAAAAATTTTATTGAAATATGAATATGAAGTAATAATTTATAAACTTAGAACAATATAAATTATTTTTAAATTACTTCAAGCTTTAGGAATTTTTTTAATGCAAGTGAAATTAAACTCAGCATAATCCTTACATAAAAAGGGAGTTTTATCATGTGCTTTCCGGCTAAGTTTGATTCATTACTGCTCGCAATTAGGAATATTTTACCAGTTAAAAGGAATAATTATATTAAAAATTGTTTGTAACCATTGTTCAACAATTGCTTGTAACCATTTGAATTCACAATCAAGATAATATTTTTTAATTTCTTATTTTCTGTATAAATTTCTGAATTTTATTTCATTTTTTCTGATAATTCTTTTGATGAGATACTCCTAACATATATTCTAAAACATGAGAAAAATTTTGCTCACAAATATTTTTATCGAGATATTAGTATTTAGTAGAGTTAAGTTAAAAAAAGTGTAAATTATATATATATATATTTTGCCATAACATTAGAGTGCAAAGAAACATTTACAAAAAAAATTATGTATACCATAACATGATAAGATTATACATAATAAATTACATTATGTTAGTATATTTTAATCTTGATACTTTATATTTTTAATATACAGAAATTGCAACCTAGGGATTTATTTATATTCTCAGAATTTTGTTATATTTCTACATATTCTCATAGGAATTTTTTACTTTTTGTTCTGCCTTTCTATTTAAATTCCACAAATAATTCATCATGAAATTTTAAATTATTCGATTTATATTTTCATCCTTATACCAAAATAACAATGACTTGCAAAGAGTTTGCTGTCGAGACTAAATTATCGTCCGTTTAAAAAACAATTGAAAGTAGCGTGCTATTTTCAGTTTTAAAATACATAGTAAACTTCAAACTCACCACACCATGAAGCCTGGTAAAATTTTTGTAAGTTAATTTCCCCCTTTAGATTAATAAAGTAAATATTTTCAACCTGGTTTCATATATATATATAGTATATATATAAAGCGTTTCATATTGTAAAACTAAGGAACATATAATACCATAAATACCAACTTTTTTTTATTATAAAAAATGAATGAAAACAATTGTGTGTGTGTGTATTATTGTTACTTTTTTTTTCATTCTAGTAAATAATTCTTATTTTTATTTACCTTTAAAATTATAATATTGTAATTGGCGTTTAGTTTGTTTCTCAACAATTTGAAAAAATATTTCAATTTAAAAGAAAAGTGCATTTGTTAATCTTATCGTTTATAGTTTCTAAATTACATTTAACTTTATGTGTCAACAATATATGCGTATAAATAATACAAATTTTAATTGTGAATAATATGAATTTTCCCCCAAAATATTACTAGTTTTTAACAAAAACTATTAATATGCATACTCGTCAAAGTATTATTCAATTGATATTTATATTTTACAAGAATAATAGTTTTTATAAAAATATCTAGAATTATTTCAGTTCGACTAGCTTTTTCAGTATGTTTGATACTGTGAAAAATTTTGGAATTCGACTGGGTTAAACCAACAGTTTTAGACATGATTTTTAGTTGTCCTCTAAAATCTTAAGAGACAACAAATGTAAAGTATATAAGTACTTTGAAGTAATTCTCGTTTCGGAGATTATTGAAAATTTAGTGTTTATTTATAAAGTGATTATTTAGCTGTCTATCATTTTTAGCATTGGTAAACTCGTTCTAAATTAAATTAAATTTGGCAATCTTTCAGGCTCATTTTTGTTTAAATGAAATTCAACTCAAGCTACTAACTATTTTTTTCTGATAAATGTAACCATTTTAAATGAACAATAAAAGCTATTATCATAAAAATTGTGTAGTTTTTTAAATATTATGTCGAAATCAATATGCTTTACATTTCATTGTTTATTATACATTTTAAAAGCTTTCTTTTTTTAAAACATTGAAGAGAATAATTTAATTCTTTATAAATAATAAATCTTAAGTAATTCAAATCAGCTGTTCAGTTTTATAAACCATTATGTGCTTTTTCTAGCTTGGTGAAGATAATCTTTTTAATACAATTTGTCATCCATGAAAAGTTTTCTTTAATCACTTTCCATGGATGACAAATTGTATAAAAGTCTAACTTTAAAAAAATCAAATTTAAGATTGAAGACATAACATTTAGTTGTAATTATTTTTTGGGTGCACCGTTAAAGTTAAAAATTTATATTCTCATTACGATAATAAAGTTATGTTTAAAAGAGTTCTGAATTCGTATGAATTGTAGCAATAAAGTTTATATTATGAATATATTGTAAAATAATATTTAAGCATTTTTTTTAAATTCTTTGAATATATACATAAAATTTTTTACGTAATGTGAAAATAAATGAAAATCAAACACATCAGTAGAAATAAAAGTGCAGATGCAGTTTTTGCATAGTTTTATTACTTTTAACGATTCAAACTGTTAGACCTTAAAAGTTCTGTGCTCTTATAATAAGGAAAGCTTAATAAATTTTTAATCGAGCTGAAGTTTTATCGAAGAGCCCTGTCGTTCAATGGATAACCTATTACTTATTCCACAGCACGTTTAAAAGTTTTCCTTTCGAGCATAAACTGGAAACGTGTGCCTAAAAATAAGCAATTAATCGTTTGCTGCTTAAATGAGCAATTAATGGTTGGAAATGATGCCCTTATCTTAACTGCACTTTAATTAAACAAAATTGTGCTCCTGGAATTGTTACTCAGTATTTTAATAATAATAAAGCATGTGCATATATATTTTTATAACTCATCATGCCATTTTTACACATTTGATGTTACTCTAGGCTATTTTAATCGTATTTATTGGAGTTTATGGACAATTCATGTTTATAAGTATTTAAATTTTTCAGTATATATTATCCTCATAATCGCTCTAAAAAATTTAATTTTATAAATTTGAATTTGTAAGCAAACGTTTTTATATAGCCATACTTTTAAAATTTAAAGCTTTAGAATTGTGATACATCCAATTATAAAATGACAACTGTGTGTTATTTAATACAAATTATGCTCTTCTACCACTTTTACCGACCTGTTTATTGTTTTCTTTTCTCGTGCATTCAATAATTATGTTAATTCAAAGGATTAGTTTCTAAGACAAGTGAATACAAATTTAATTTAAAGTAATCAGTTTTGTGGTGGTTTTTATTTAGAAATTGTTTTTGTAGGGAAGTTTATTCTTGCGGAACTTTGTTCTAGCGATTATTTTACATTTCTTATTCTACTATTTTAAACAATGGAAATTCATTCAAAATATAAAATGGGGAATAATGATTGTTTTGGATAGAAAATAAAGTATTTAAAGTGGTTTAAATATTATTATTCATTTCTGATCACTTGTTGAATGAGAGAGTTTCAAATGTGCCTTTTATTAAGTTATATCTTTCAGAAATATAGAAAAGTCATTTGAAATGAGTGAATCAGGATTCAAAAGAACTAAGATGTTTAATGGTATTATGTTTATTCTGTATGAGAAAAACAAAATTCATAAATAAATTATCTTAAAATAAAATGATTTATGAAACATTGCAAATAAAATCGTGTTTTAAGTTACAAATGTTAGTCATTATTTTTCAAAACGATTCCTCGTTTTCCCAGCCTTTCTTATGTATATGAATACTTTTGTACTGAATAAAGTAAATGAAACTTACATATATTTAACGAAAAACAAAAAAGAATTTTCAGTTTCATTTTACGTAAAGTAAATTTGGATAAATCCCATTCCATACTTTCATATTATGCACGCTGAAATTCGTCCCTTAAAAATTAGCTCTCAATCGATCTTCCATCATCTTTTGTCATTTTCATCGTCATTCGCATTACCAGATCTTGTTTCCATTTTGTTTAAAAGAAGTTCATTTAGGAAAGCGAAACTTCATTCTCTGAAATCTCTTTGTTATTTCAGGAATTCCTTCTGCTCAACAATTTAAGTTTCATTATGTTCCGTCTGACAAAGGCGTTATTATTCTGTCCAACTCATTGAGAAGAAGAATGTCTTCAGAGAAAGAAGAGTTTTGTGACGCTTATTTTCAGTTTTACGCGCGTTTTCTTCAACCCGCCTAATGGCGTAGCGCTCAATTAAAATGACAGGCCTGCCTCCAATTAAAATGACGAACTCTGCCTCCAGTTTATTTCATTTCTGTACACATTTAAACAAAAGTTATTGAATGGTCATTTAGTAATTATTAAGGCTTTAATGAATAAAAGTATGATTTCATATTTTTTTGTAAAAAAATGTTGTATTTCTAAATTTATTTGTATGAAATGAATGCTGATTATTATCGAACTCTTTTAAGGAATCAAATATGTAAAAAATCTCAAGGATTGAATACATTTATCTATTTTAGGTGATGGTCCACTGGAATGAAAGTTAGGATTATTATTTGTCATCTCGTGTGATAATTTTTAGCGTGTTGTGCTTAAAATATCCCATTCATTGAAAATTGAATGATATTTCTGAACAATTTTATTTGGGCGTTCTGGTGACCTCAAGTCGACACTGGGTATAGAATTGAGTTGCATAAAATTATATATATTTTTTATATGAAGGGATATTTTTTTTTACTCCAATAGAAAATAACCGATTTCATTTTATTTTCAAAGTTAAAGATAGTTATGAATTTATTTCTCTTCATTACACAATACATGGGAAAGGAGGTAAAAAGTACAAATGTATTGATGTGAGATCTTGTGAAAGAGTGATCTTGCACTTGGTGTGGAATGACTGGTTAAAATAAAGCAGATTTATGGACTCAGTGTGTGTGATCCAAACATTTTCCTACATAAAAAACAATAGTGTGAAATTAATAACTTCATATATTATGAATTTTAAAATATTTTTGTTCACTAATTTTTCTTAACATATTAACATTCATATTTGTATCCACTTTGTCATGGTATATCATTTTTCTTATATTCCATTTCTTTTGTTCTTTGTATCATCGCTTAGTGACTTTAAGAAATATATTTAAGTAGTGAATGAAAAAAAAAGTATTGTTATACTTTGATATTAGGTTATGTGTAATTTTTTTTTTCAAAAATTGGGGGGAAAACTTTACTGCATTTTCATATATAAATAAATTATGCAAATTGCTTATCTCAAATTTTCTTATCATATAAAGAATTGATTATTTTATATCATAAAATAATCAATTCTTTATGA
>JAPDSC010109819.1:349908-367394 GCA_026290005.1 Latrodectus geometricus
TGAATTTTGTTTTAATCTACATGTAGTAATTTATCTAAAGAATAATTGAACTCCAGAATTATCTTTTAAAAAAATAAATAAATAAATAAATTGAGGTGGGAATTGAAAAATGTAAAAAGTGTGTAGATTTTTAGATTACTGCTCTATTTAACTAATTTTATATAGAATTCTTTGTTATTATGAATTTGATCCTTTTGCAGCTTACAATAAAATTATTCTGTACATTCTACTTAAGAAGAAATAATGAATCAAAATATGGGAAACTGTCATTTACTCATTTATTTCTCTATGTTAAATTTTTGGTAAATTGGATATTGTAATAATTAGATTTAATCTATAATAAGTTAAATCAAGAAACTGAAATTGGAGATGAATTCATAATTATTTTTATGTGAAAATTTAAAATTCTGATTTTCTTAAAGGTGTTAATTCTTGTCATTATGATCAGTATTTGGACTTAACTCTAAAAATGTAATAATAAATGAAAATGGATATTTTCAACATATTAATTACAGCTAGAAACTTAAAAATCATAATTTAAAGTATAAAATTAATTTTATATCGAAATAATTCATAAATAAAGAAAACGAAAGCATTTAATTATGCTTATGTTGCCAATGAATATATTATTGTTTTTGTGGCCATGCGATGGACAATTTCCCAACTATGATTTGGTTTCAATTTGTAAATTATTAGTATTGCCCATACCTTTTTATTTTCTGTGTTTTTTCTAGTTTCTAATCTGGTGTTGTTTGCAAGTTGTGAGCAGTTTAAAAAAAAGATCTTCACACCCAAAATTTGTCCCAAGTTTTTGTTAGGTTTCTGCTAAAAAATCTAAATGAATGTCCGTTAAAGCACAAACCCCAATTAACCTGATAAAAATCTTTTGCAAAAATATTGTATGTGAGCTGTATGCCAGAAATTTCCCCCTACCATTAAATGGAATCACAAGGATTCCATTTAATCGTAGATTTATCATAAAATGATGAATTCTAACATTTTACACAAGAAATATTAGAATTATTCATAATATAAATTCTACATATTTTTTAGATTTTGGAAGAATTGTAAGGAAAATGAGTATATGATCTTGTTTGCTGTTGTAAATTTTTCAAGCTCTAAAATAGTTTAACTCTGTAAATAAAAATAGTTAAATTTTTAACATTTAGTGATGATGATGAAAAATATTTTACCAGCTCATGTCAATTTGCGCTTTACTGTGTATGGAAATGTATAAATTACTTTCACTTAAATGTTCTTGTGAGCGAACAATTTAACATACGATTTCGTTTCCCCCCCCCCCCCATATGAGGCTGATTCGAGCTCAAGCCAAACGTGTGAATTCTCTCCTAGTTTTATGTCCCCAAATCTTATTTATTCTTAATTTATTTTAGAATCGAACAGTTCCAATAATACATTATCCTGCTCTAATAAGACTAAGTACATAAGAACAAAAGTACTAAAGTTAGCAGCTTCTCTTTCTTAATAATTCTAAAATTACTTTCTTACTTTAAGATAAAATACTTCTATAACCTTTTCTATGCTGTTTTGAAACAACATTTTTATACTTGTAAAACAACATTTAAAAATAAATTTTTGTTTTACGTAAGTCATTTGTTCTAATTTCACTTGTTTCACAATAACATGGTTCATCTTTCTCAGCAACTATTTTATACTCCTTGAAGCTTAATTTAACAACATGGTGTTTTTAACACCGAGTTATGCTACCTCGAAAATGAAAAAGAAATCTTTTTAATTAACTTTTTTATAAGTAAAACTTTCAATGAAAAAAAAATAAACTTTTTCTTAGTTAGTCTTATTTTTTAAAACTGAGACTTGCTAATAATGAGAATTATAGATAATATAAAATTAAAAATAAAATTTGTATTACTCTCTTTGTTTTAGAAACGATTTGATGATTATGTCCATTTATCACCACGTATATTAAAGGGGTAAGGGGCGTAATGTTCTCAGAAATAACAAAATTAGGAAGACTAACTTTTAGGTTTTATAAACACTATGAATTAGTAAGTATTATTATACCTTAAAAATTCCTTTTAATATGCCATATTCGAATTTCATTTTATGCAACATTAAAAAATATATAAATTTTAGCGAGTCAGGGTTAATTATGTTTTAAATGATGCTAATAATTTGTATTGCTGAGAATATACCTAAAGTACTTTTTCTTAAAATAATCATTCAGAATTTTTAAAAATTAAAATAAATGTGGATTAATGAGAAAGAGTTAAAAACATTGCTCTATAGTTGGGAACTGAATGATCAGAGAGGGAGCATTCTAGTTTTCAGTTTAACTTGAAGCGACTAACAAAACCTTTGTAGTGTACTACAATAATGCTTTATTAATGAACTTGTTTAAATTAAATAAAACTTTAAATCATTCTCATTTAATGAACGAATAATTCTAATTTAATGTACAATTTAAATTTATACAAATAATATTTCCAACTAAATCCTATATATATAATCAAATTTTATAGCTAACCTTTTGAAACGATATTGAAAAAATTTTGTTTCAATAGTTATATAGATATATAAATTATTTTTTTCTATAGATTTTAGGATAAGAGAAAATTCTAACAGTTTAGTAAAATTTTATTATTTTTTTTTTTTAAAAAATCCTTTTTTGTGTGTCTGTGTTTGTTTTAATGCATGTTTATTTTTTGGTTTAAAAGTAAGATTATATTAAACGCTAAATTTTTAAAAAAATCGTTCTAATTTTTATATTAAATTTAATTAAAGCATTCATATTGTATTGCTTTCGCTATTAAAAGTGATATAATTTAAATTGGGACAAAAAATATAATATGTATCTTTATAAAATTATTTGGTAATAATTTATAAATTTATCGGCTTGGAATAATTACAATTTTTTTAGACCTTTTGTATATTAAAGTATGAAAAATTTCATTAGTTACAATATCCAAGTATATAACTCATAATACATCAAAAATTCGATTTCCGATTGGAAAATTTAATATTTTTAAATTCACAAATATATTGAATAACAATCATTTGTTTGAATGTATTATAATTTTTTTTCATAATAATTTTTATCTTTGGTCTATTCTCCTCAGCTTACCTTTGAATTATAAATGTAATAACTTGAATGGAAATTGAAATAATTTCCCTTTCGTACTTTTACTTTCATCTAAAGTGTTCCATTATGTTATGGATTGAAAACCTTTCACTCTTTCAGATTTATATTTAAAAAATAAAACAATTTTAAATATAACAGTTATTTTAACCATTTAACTGAATTGGGGAACAGAGTTCAACTGGGTTTTGCATAAGTAAATAATATTTAAACAATTTGCACCATTATCCATAATCTAATCCATTACAAATATTACAGTTAATACACATTTTTCCCCTACTTATAATCATAAAGTTAATTTTTTTATTCTTTTGATATTGATGTTATGTAATTCATGTGCTAATTTTGTAACAAATTATTGGACATTTTTATTCCAGTAACACAGCAAAATTATCTTATAGAATTGTGATATTTATTAACTTAAAATATCATATTTTATTAACATATTATAGCTTTTAAAATTTCAAATTTAAGAATTTTTTATGAGAGCAAAATTTTTAGTTTATTATTATAAAAGATTTTATGATGTAATTAAGAAATATTAAGTTTAATGGACACTATTTTAATATTGAGCAATTAACAGACCACATTGGCTTTATGACTTCATTCGTGATTAAACTCTTTTGCTTCTAGGTTTTATTTGAAATAATTGAGTAAACTTTTGATTGTATATCATTATTTCCCATTAATGTTTCTTATAATTAATTTGGAATTATGTTAGTTATTACATTTTTAAAAAGTTTCTTAAATTACAAACTAAATTTCATGCTTCAAAGTAAATTATTTCTAATTGTGACTTTAGTAGTTTCCATATTTAAAATTTTTGATTATTTGGTTAAATGTAGATAAATTAGTATTTTTAAAATTTAAAAACATGTTTCAAGATTATATAATGATATACATGTCACTGGATTTTAGTAACGTTTTGGTTACCTAATTTTATATAAATTTAGGTTTACTAATTTTATTGTATAAATCGTTATTCAAAATTTATAAAAATTTATATAACTGTAGTGGCTTTTATTGAAAAATAAAAACTTTGAATATTCTGAAAAGAATTTAAGATTTTCAAGTATCGAACTTAAAATTATTTTTACTGTATTTAACTTAAAGAAATAATTACTTAGCACAATAAAAATGCTTTTAAATTTAAACCATTTTATAAAAAATGGAGAAATAAATATTTTAATAAGCAATCGTGATTTTATTTATTTGCGGGAAAATTTATTTTGATTAAACTAACTAATTTTATTTAAACTAATTTTGATTAACTAATTTATTAACTATTTAAACTAATTTTATATAACTAATTTTGATTAAATCTGATAATAAATTTCTTTTAAGAAATTTTTTAATGAAGTTAACCAATAAAGCCATTAATTTAAAGCGCAGTAATTTATTACTAGTTTAAAATTAGTTTACAATAAGAAAATTTTGAAAATGTTATTTATATTTATCATCAATAATTTTGAATGATTATTACAGAAGCAATGAAGATGCCTACCTGTATTCTATTCATCCTTATGAATCATTTTCAATAAAAAGTTGTATTTACCTTTTCTTGTTTGAGTGCATTATTAAGCTATGTAGCTTTGTAATTAGTTATTTCAGAGTCTCAAAATCATCTAAAATTAAATGATTGGATCTTAGTACTTTCAGATTTATTATTGCGAAAAAGTTGAAGAGAATAAGTGAATTTTGACTGCTGTTTGCTTTTAAGCATTACTCTATAGAAAAATATCGGAATTTTTTCATGCTTCATTGGTTTAAGATTATATTTCTGGTTAAAAATTATGTTTTTACTCAACAAATTGCCCAACTAAAATATCCTAGAATGTTAAAAGGCAATATTAAAACAATCTTAAAATCAATATTAAATCTTACAAGTAGCAAACCAGCAATATTAAAAAGCAATTCAAAGTAATATTGAAAATGATTTGGTTTAAGTGTTATTCTTTAATAATAATATATAAACTAAAAAACTAAACTTGGTGGCACAACAGCCCAGATGGAGGCCAAGGCCTACAGCACCCAATATCTGTTTTCTTATCTGAGGGCCCTAAGATTCGAAGAATATGCCGCGGTTAGGTGGTCAGTCTAAAACAAAACTCTCAGTGTTTAGTTCCCAAGCGTGTTTGGTACTCAGTTTTATCGACTTAGTAATATTTAATTAAAATTGTAATATTTAAAAATTTAGTTTGGAATATCATTCTAAATTATAGACCTTAAACATAATTGCTATATATTGAAAAATACTAATTCAAAATTTACTTAAAAGTACATTAAATATTTATTAAATGAAAAAGACGAGAAACTCCAATTATTTTAATTTTTTTTTAGTATTTTTATGTGAAAATATAATTACGTAACAGGGATTCAAAATGAGAGGTAATTTGAAAAATAACAATTCATTCTGATCACTAAAATACTGTGGTACAGGTCGAAAATGTTTTGGGGTAGCGTTTATCCGAAAAAAACTAAAGCAAGTATTTCAATTATCTAATGGTTTTCATTAGAAAATGTGAATTATCTAAAGACTCTTTTGTCATTTTGTGTTAAATATCAAGAGTAAAAAATTATTACTAGAATGAAGACAATTAGAAAATATGCGATATATTGCCAATTCAGATGTCTCCCAGTGCCTTCCTTTTTCATAAGTTTAGATCAGAGGAATCATAACGACTAATTATTATGTTTTTCGATGAAATCCTCATTAGTTTTCAAAATAATAAATTACAAATGCGCTAAACTTTGTTGAATAGCATTCATTAATTAGAAATTTATTTAGTTCATTTATATACATGAATTACTATCGAATATTATTGTTTTTACGTTATCTATCTACCTGAATTCAAATAAAAATGAGTTGATAAATAAAATATTGACAAATTGTGTTGAAAATTCGAAAAAGTTTTTCAATTATATATGAATGTTTTAAAATTATTTTTATTTATTTATTTTATTATTATTTTTTTGTATTGTAGAAAAACCCAATCTTAAAGTAATTTTTATTAAAGCTATGAATGTTCCTTTGATTAATTAGAAGAAATTTGAAAAAAGTTTTTGATGTGATTTTAACATAATCTCCTCAATAAATTATAAAGCTTTAAACTGTGTGAATTTTGGAGCTAGAATTTACTTTTCAATATTTATAACTCATAAATTTGAAATATTGGAAATGGAAGTTCATATTAAAAAAATATAATAATCAAGCGTTTTCAAATTTTTTAAAAATATTTTTTTACTTAATTACAGTTTCTTTTTTGTACAAATGTTGTATTTTGTACAAACAAAATGCCTTTTTTAATTTTTATAGAAATTAAAAATAAATATCAATATTAAAGAATTAAGAAATCATGATAATTTAAAAGAATCACAAAAAATAAAATTTTATTAAACATAACAAAATCTATGACATCTTTCCCCCCCCCCCCAAATTTGAAAATTTTTTGTATACTTTCTTTTGAATTTACACGTATTGATTGAAAGCTTAAAAGTTGACAATTTTTAAATTGGAATAACAAATTATTCAGCAAGTATTAGTTAAAAATAAAAATAGGGAATTAACTTTTTTCAAGTGTGTATGATATTAATTATTTGAAAATGATTTTCAGAATTTCACAGTAAATGTATGCCAGTAACAACCATCAGGGAGTTAAGGTTTTTTTGTCTTAAGTTAAAGAGAACTTTCAAAAATGAAAGTATTTAAATCTAGTAATTCCTGACCTCCTTTTTGTATTACTAAAATAATTATTTTTAAACCAATTTTACGTTGCAATTGTAGGTATAATAATTTGCATAGCAATGGGTTCAATGAATAATAATCAACATATCTATGTATAATAGTTATCTGATTTATATAACTAGTTTTTAGGCTAAAATTAGAGTAATTTTCCAACAAAAGAAGCTTTTAAGATTTTAAATTTTTGCGAATTAAAATGATACGTTTGTTTTGTTTAATATATAACTTATTTAATTTATAATTTCCTATATTTTGCTATAATTCATCTAAAATAATTTTCTTTCAGAATTTCTTTACAATTTGGATTGTTTCTTGAAATAGCAAATCTATATTTAAAGATTTGGAAATGTAGTCCACCCTTTTCAATTCACAGATATGTGAGTAGTATTTTGATTTTATTTTTAAAGTCTTATGATTGGGAACATTAAATAACTTATTTTTAAATTCTTTCTTTAAAAATTAAATTTGAAACATATCTTTAAGTAAAACAAATTTTATTAAAGAACAATTTCATTTTTATTATTTCTCACAAATACATTAAAGATATGTAAGCATTTCATGCTTAGCTCTCTCTTGTAAAATGATAAAATTTTACCTCTAAGTTTTTCCTTCTTTTTTATAGTACGTATTTGTGTCCTTTAGAAAAGATAATGAAAAATCTAACAATTAAATTCATTCTCTGGATTAGAGGGATAAAGAATGTATAAAAGAAAACGAATACTTGGTTTACCATATCTATTGTCTGACAAATTTTTTTCAAAGTTAAAATTTCCTGAACGAACACATAATTAGTGGTTATGAAGATTTTTCATGTTTGGAAGACTAAATCACATTTTCTTGCTACTTATTTGCATTTTATTTTTCCTATAAAACAATTTCAGTTAAATTAACATTTTCCTTTCATTCATTAGTTGATATATTTTTTATGTGCATTTTACAAAAATATTTTTTGAACAAAAGCAATCTAATTCTTTATCAATAAACATTAAGTTTTGAATACTGTAATCGTGACTTTTTCAACAATTATTTTTCTAAAAGAGTACACATTTATATTTAGAATTCTAAAAATATCCTTAATATGATGTTTTTTAACTTATAAGAATTTTAAAATGTGGTTTACTGTAAGGATCTATTAATTTTACTGGTGCAGTATTTTATTAACTTCAAAAATTTATAGTGAACCTAACAATTTATTGATTACTACCTTGATTTAGGAAGTGTAGAAGCTCTGTAGAATTTTTAGTTCCTATTTAACAGCTGTGTAAGTTGAAAACAATGACACAAATATTTTTCTACCATGAGGGATTTTTGAATGCTGCTTTTGCTCTCCAATCCTTTTGCTACATGTTCTACTTTTATACATCATATGATTATTAACTTCATGATTGCTTGTGGTCGAAAATGTTTCAGCTTTATTTCATTCACTTTTTGTCACCCATTAATTAGTTGATACATCAAAAAGAACAGAAACATGTTTACAGAAATTAAAAAAGAATTTTTCATGTAAAGATCTGCGTTTTATTCTTGAGAAATTAAATATAGTTATCAAATGAAATGAAATAAATTGAATGCAAATAAATAAATAATAATAATGAAAAAGATATGCGTTTAATACTAAAAAATCAAAGATAATCGAATGAAACAAATTGAATGCAAAATAAATAAATGAAAAATTTGTAAAATTTAATCTGAAAATTAGTATAGAAAGTTTAAAACTCCAAATTAAATTACCTGAAATATCATTCTGATTGCTATTCACGATGGTTCAGAAAATAGATTCATAATCCTTATAATATTTATACTGCGTTCCTATATTGTCGAAATCTACTTGGGTTGAGGAACATGAAAACATGTGGATCCACATAACTTATTAACCTTAAAATTAGTGCTGTGTGCATGAATATAAATTATTCACGTAAAAAAAATCAATTTTAATTCATAAAATTTCGTACATTTAATTCATCTAAAATATCTTTAAAAGTAATTTTTCTGACAGTTTAGACTTCAAATATTAACATATATGATTTTTGCGAAAAAAAAGTTTCGCTTTATTGTATTAGAAAGGGAAAAAATTGCAACTAGCTAATGGCAAATTCAAAGTTTTCAAGGAGGTTTGATGTATTTTAATAGCTAAATTAGTGGAATGTAAAATAAAATGTGCAGAAAAAGCCAATATATTTTTGGATCAATAGTTCTCTTGATATTGAACTTTCAGTCACGCATTTCTTCAGTTTATTTTACTGAAATTTCTAAGCACTTCATGGATTTTGCATCTATATATTCCATTTAAACTATTTCTCTTTTGTCTGATTTTTTTTTTTTTTATTATAATTAATTTAAATTTCTTAAATGATAAGTTAGATTATTCATTCCCTCCTGGTGAATTTTTATCCGAGTGTATATCAGCCAAAAGAAATTTTTTTATAAGTAGTTAAGTTTTCTCCCTTTTAATGAAGCATGTGGTGTGTTGGATAAGAAGAAAAGCTCCCGCCAAAAACCGTTAAGGAAAAAAAAGAGATTAGAAGCTGGCCGTCATCACTCGTGTGCACGTACGCTGTTAAAATGTGGAGGACTGGTCACTCCTTGTCGAATATGTCCCCCTATCGTCAGCGAAGGTCAACTGTTAGTAATCCGAGGAGGAGAAAATATTTGAAATGTAGCTCGTGAAAAAGTCCTCAAAAAACACGTCGAGAAGCGAAAAGAGGCGTCACCCGAGCTAAGAACGCAGATCTCTCATTGGTCAGGGAATGCCAGACAGAACTTTTCCCAAAGTCCAACGGAATCCTGTGAAAGTAAGAAGAAAAATGAGCAAGAATAAACATAAAAGATGAGACGCCGTGGAGGAGGGAAGGGTGGAGGTGCTGCTAACGGTCGTCGCTTGCAAGAAGTCTTCATGCTTACGGACACTATGGTAAGCCTTTATCTACTCGATCCACCGTTTAAATTGCAACTCTTTTCTTTTGCCTGATTAAACCTTTTTAGTAGCATTAATTTTTTTAAAAATAAATACCTAACTTATCGAAAACTAAATTTCTTTTTTTTTTTTTATCGTTTTTGGACCCACACAATAATAAAAGCGATTGCATTAGACACCATCCATAGCCAGAACAAATTTACCTATACAGAAGTGGCTCTACAAAAATTATTTTAGTCGTTAATAAGATTCGTGATAAAATATTTGAGAGCTATTGCTTTATCAATAATGAAGAGCATTTTCCTTTATGAAATATTAAATGATACGTGTAAAGTAAACATGTTTTACTTGTTTGGAATCTACTGTGATATATATTTTACTGAAAAGCATTTTTTATAGTGCTGAAATAATATTTAGGTTATAATGTGTATTTACATTCTCTTTCATATCTAAACTCCCTAAATCAACACCCGAACGGATAGGGTTTGGGCCTTCAGTTCAACAGTGCATGAATTCGAGTCCCACCCTTTTATGTATGTAGTGGTTCAAAATCCGTTAGGTCAGGAAATTTTTAAAAAAATGTTTAAAAATCTGTGAAAAAATTCTTTTATAGCTAAGGAAAAGCAATTAAATTTTTGTCTTCTCTATGATGACTGCAAGAAAGTTTTCCGGTGTTTTTATTTTGATATTCATTAGAATGACTGAGAATTCTTATAAAATCTAATAGACATAAATGTAAGAAAAGTATTAAAAACTAAAATATCTATAAATGCTTGTTTTGCCGTGAAAATGATTTTTCTAAAATTAAAATAACTTTCATATTTAATGTGTATTTTTTCATGAAATTTCAAGATTTAGTTTTGTTAGAGAGAGTTTCATTCTTTGATTTGTGCATGTTATCGAATTTAGAGTTTCTTATATGCCAAGTATTTTCACAGTTTCTAAGAAATAAATATTTTTAAAGTCTATTTTTTTTAATACATATCTTGAGTGAGCTTCTTGAATCCTGATGGTTTATCAAACTGATACTTTTAGTCAGACTGCCTTTTGGGATTAATAATCAGGCTGGGGTTTCTTAGAATGTGTTTTTAATGAATGTAAGAATGTTTGGGTTTTCTCATTGTATGAGCAGCTGCATATATATTTTCGAATCAAATAAACAGTCACAAGAAAAATACAAATTTACAGCCTTTACTTTTAAATTCTGTATTAAGTATGTAAATTTGTGTTAACGTTTATATTGCATGTCTTAAAAAACTGAATATTTGTCAATACATTTTTCAAGCAAAAAAGTTAAGAACTGCACGTTTTTTAATTCCTAAAAATTGAAACTTTAATGTAACAGGTTCTATAGTGTTATTAAATTTTCGCATGTGTAAAAATTGACCGTCGAGTAATATGCCAAATCAATCCAAAAATAGAGATATTTATAAAATTTTAATTTCCTGCCTATCTTTATGAAACTTAAAAAAAGGGGATTTGTGTATATTTATTAGTATAGATTTGTTTGATTGCAACTCAAATTACAAATTATGATGTATTCCTTTATTTACTGCTCTTTTAACGTTTCTGATTTTCCTCTGCTGTTATCAATCATTTCACCCCATCTAAATATTAACTTTAATATTGATAAATTATAAATCTTAATGTAAAAATTTTCGATTAAAAAAATCTGACTCTAAATTTTATTATAACCTTAATTATTAACTGGTTAATCATGACTAAAAATTAGGTGACAGTACTTTCTTTTGCACAGTTATATATATATATATATATATATATATATATATATATATATATATAGAACAAGGTTCTCTAAAATAATAGAAAATTTTTAAGCAGGGATTAATATTTAATTAAATAAATATTATAGAAGTCTTTGTTTTCTTTTTAAATTGTTGATAAGATTGCAAATATTCAAATTGATATTCTCCTCTTGACCAAGTTTTACTTCAGTAACACTCGTTTGTTTTAATTGATATTAATTTCTATAAATTTAAGTGCTATATTTTTTAAATATTATGATGTTTCTCATTCAGCAAATAGACATTCTTTAAAAATTCTCCGGAAATTTGCCTAGTAAAACCTAAGTGTAATGAATATCTCTTTTCCCATAAATCAACAAAATAATGATTTTTTTCTCTGATAATTATTTTATTCCTATCAAGTGCATTCATTACACACCGAGAAATGTCTCTCTTTAAACTTTTGTAGTTATGATCAGTAATTTCTATTTGGTACATAAATCTTTTAATAAAATTTTGTTAAATATTCATCTGTAAGATCTCGCAAATTAAAATATTATTTTGATGAAAGTTCAAAAATCAGAATAAAAATAGTAGACTTTTTTTTTATTCTAAAATTTAAAAAAAAAAATTCTTTTAAAAAACACTATATTTCTGAAAAATAATAGTTAACAAAATTCGTTTGTCATAAACTAAAAATAAATTGTTTTATGTACATGTGGTAAATGATAAAACTGCGTTATTTTCAAAAGAAACTTTTTATTCTATTTGGGTTTTTTGTATTGCCTAGTATATGTATGATAAACTGAATAAGAATTAATAAGGACTGCCATTGCTAAGATTTTATATTCTGTTCTACAAGCACATTTATGCGTTCTAATAAATATCACGAATTCCTTTTAATACTATTCTATTTGCAATTAACTTTTAAAACTGAAAATGAATGAATGGTTCGTTTTTATGAAAAGTCCTTGCTATGTTGATAAAAAATTAACCTTTATTTTTAAATCATTATATATCTTCATTTATCATTCGATGATATAACAATATGTTATCCAAAAAGTTAATCTTAAATCCCTACTTTATACATAAACTAAATAAGTTTTATTCAAATACATATTTAAATAAAAATTACAAATAATAATAAAAAAACAACAGCTTCCAAAAATCATTCCTTTTTTCTATTAAGCTTTTTAACGCGTTATAAGTTAGCAATAAAAAAATATCTAAGATTAAATTCGAAATCTGAATTTTTCATTTTCTTGTGGATAACATTGTAACAATTATTTCATTATAGCATGTGTGTGTAAGTGTATAGATCTACAATTTTTACGTGTTTAAAAAAACTCAAAGTAGTATTTTTTTCTTATAATATACTTTTCAATCATTTTACATCATTAAAATTTTTTATATTACATTGTTAATCAAGTTAATTAGCGAGCTTTTAGCAACACGTTTTCTACTGAATTGAATTTGCTTGAAAGAACTTCAGTTTCATAGGGCAGTTTGAAATTTCGTTTCCAAATCATCAAAATTGGAAATCTTGGAAAAATTTTGTCATTAAATTTAGTCTGATATTAGAAAAAAAATCTTTTGGACTCTCAAAAAATCTATTAAAAATTTTCTCACTTTATATATATATATATATATATATATATATATATATATATATATATATACCCAATTTTTCCATGTACACAATTTTTTACTATTATGTTTCAGTTATATGTATATTCCATTTTATTCGTGTTCGGGGCTCTTTAAAGTGAAAAAGTTCATTAATAGTAACTCATCAAGTAATATTCGTTTATTTAAGAAAAAAAATATCAGTAAACCAAAATATGAAGCGATCATTTTGATTTGAATACGTTTAACTTCAAGCTAAGCAAAGCACATTGAAATTGAAATTATTAAATTTTACTTGTTATAAGTAAAAAGTAATAAGCAAAATCTTCGTGATCTCTTTATTATTAGAATCATACCATTTAAAATAAATTGTGTTCTTATATTCTGTGCAATAAAAAGTTGCAAATTTGGCCTTTAATTTTTTATGAAAATATATTAAGTTTGTGTTGAAATCTTGTGTCTAAAATGTCCATTTATACCAATTATTAGATAATTGGTAAAATAGTGATTTGCTTACTTTTACTGCAAAAATTGCTGGAATTTTCATTTGAAACAATCTTAGTTTTGAAGATTAAAGCTCTTAATCTTGAAGTAACATGCCATTATAAAATAAGAGATTTTGTTGATTAGAAATCTAAATTTTCATCACAAATTTAATTCAAGTAAACTGAAATACAAGTATTTTGTTCCTTGCTAGAAATATTTTTCTTATTTTTGATAATATCGACAGTATTAGAAGAAGAACACCTACATATATTGTTATATATTGCTAAACGACGATATAAAAATTAGTATTCTATTTAATTAGAAATGATTTGGGGGAAATAGGTTTAGAGAGAGAAATGAAATACACATTAATTCGTTTAATAAACTTAAAAATTTAGACAAAATTTTCATCTTCATTTATCCCTAAGAATTGTTAGTTTTTCATTCGCATGCAGTTCCCCCTCCCCGTTTTCAAAAGATGTTAGCATCATTTTCTTCTGCTCGATTTACTGCACACAACTGTTAACTGCTGTTTTATGTATTAAATGATACAGTGGTCAAATTTGGGTACATCATTTCGTTTTTTCCATTATTGACAATTTTTTTAGAATAGTCTTTATAAATTAAATTCTCGATATTGCATCCAATTGTTTTGCATTCTAGCCGAATCGATTTTATTTTATGTAATATTATAAGCACCCACCCACCCTCTCACACAGTGTAAAATGTCAGTTGTAACTGTGAAATCTTTGGGAATTCTGAAAGTCTTTCCATCTACTAACAATAAAAAAAATAATTTTAAAATAAAAATAATATTTTCCTCGAGTTTTTTCAATATTTTTATGTTTTTTTTCTATTTATTTCAATAAAATCTATTACGTTATTCATATGTATTTAACTAATAAATCTTAGTGAATAATTAGCCTTTTAGTCACATAATTTGATTGTGGTAAGTTTTCAATACTAACATACTATTTTTCAAGCTCAAAATTAATTTTCTTATATATTTAACTTTTATTGTGAAAATTTCCTATATAATTTTAGAATTTCTTCGAGAAATATGTATTGGCTACTTTTAAATGTTTTGCTATATTTTTCACGATTGTCTTCCCATATATCTCTGTAACAATGTCTTAATCGCTTAATAATCTATATCGCAAAATTATTTCTCTTTTCAATCAGCTAATGCATTCATGATTTTGCTCACACTGGACTTCAATGAAAATGTTAAAATACACTGATTTATCTGGAGGTAGAAATTTAAAGACTTCAACTGTCTTTTTAATCTTAATGTAATGGTTTACAATTAAAATGCCTACTTTATTATAAATAGTGAGTTTTTCCAAAAAGTCCTCAAATTAAATATGATTAATTAAAAATGCTAAAATGTGTGCAAAATAAATGAATTTCTGTTTTTCATATGTAATGCTTTCCTAAGAGATTTATAGCTGTAAGATTTGCTTCTCATAAAACTTGTTAAATTTTTATCGAGCAGTTATAAATTATGTTAATAATTGTCTTTTGGATTACCTTGTCAATTTTGTAGTTTTTTATTGACTTGCTAATATTTAATTTCTCAGTGCTAAAAAATGAAATTTGTGATTTCGTAGAATATTCAGTTCTAAAATATCAGCAATTAAGATGCTGACAAAATGAAAACTAAAATTACTTGCATTAAAATAGTGGAAAAAAGTATTACAAGAGTCATGTACTTGAAATCAGAGTAGCTTATTAAAGGCATATTTATCTTGGTATAAGTACAAAATAATTATCTTTCAACAATTGTAATTATATTATTTCTCATGTAAAATAAGTTGATTATTTTCAGTTTAATGACTAAATTGGATTGTTATAAAATAATGTATAAATTTATTGTTGTTATGACAATTATTCAAAAAACACTTATAGTTAAAAATATTAGACTTATTGGAAATTTGATTTTTAATTTCCAAAATTCTGCTTATTAAAATTATTGTTTACTAAAGGAGAATAATTAATTTAAGTGCTTATAAACTATCTGCTGGTGTTTATAGATTTCAAAACTTTTACTTTCTTTATTTTAATATATAAAATCTTGAGTTCTAAAGTTATCTAAATTAGAAACCGGTGTTAAAGGGTTGTGTTTATGAGGTATTTCTTTGCAGTATCGTTAAAAGTATTTCTTTGCACCAGCTCATCTCAGTTTCAGTATAATTTTCTAATTTTTTCGAGTGTTATCTTTTGCGTTATTGTAGTAAATAATAATCAGTTTATTGCGTTATAAATAACAACTAAAGCTTTAGAATTTATGATTCTGGTTTTAATCTGAATATTCTCGTCAAAAGTAGAAAACGTCAAGCATTATCTGTACTTCTAATTGAAAGAGCATCGGTATTGGCTAAGAACTAATGTCTCTTAAGGATTTCTATATAAAATAATACTTCAATCTGATATTTTAAAAAGTAGTGTTTTTAAATGTCTTTTTAAGAGTAAAATAAAAACCTACTGAAAATTCATAAATGCTTAATGTTGTCTCCCCAAGCCTAGGATACTATACTGAATAATGATCAAATATCTTTAATTTTTGCCATGTGGTTGCACCAATTATCGTTTCGATGATGGTTGGGATTGTATTAAAATGAAATCTGAAATATTGATCCATTGAAAAAATCGCAATAAAAAATTTAACACAAAAAATCTTAAATTTCTTTTTAAGAATTAGTTTTACAAATAGATCCCGAGTGGGATTTTTTTCTACACAAATAAAAGTAGCGTTACTTAAACTTGAAAAGAACATAAATGGGAAAATTATGATTTAAAACCGATTTTCCAGTTTGAAAAATTTTTTGTTTAGAAAGGTTTTAAATTTTTGTTAATATTAAGACAGCAAAAGTAACTTCTGCAAACATGTTTGGAGAAACAGAGTATGGAAACATAGTAATATACATCAAAAGAGCTGAAAAGAAAATGATAATTTTCATTTTTACTTAGATCTTTATAAATCAATATTTCTATTTTGCTGTAATGTATTCATTTATCTCTTTGTATCAGTTACACTCGTGAAGTTAGGTTCCATTACTAATATTCAGTAATAATTAAGCTGTGATAGATTCATCCACATAGCACACATCCACTATCACGGACTTCTTTTTCTGATTATTTTTGTTTAGTGACATATATGGCATATTTGTCTGTAAATTGGATTACTTTAGTTTCTATTCTTAAAATATTTTAAATTTCAATGGTTTTATACCATATAATTTTGATAATTTTATGATCAATAATTGATATTTTTAATATATAAATTATATGATCTTAACCCATTGCATAGTTTAAATGAAGCGATAATTGTTACATTGTCAGGGCCATAAGATTCTAACAAAAATTTTGTAAGTAAAATAATGTTTTTGAAACGCTGATTTTTGTAGTTACAATTCGCTTCTATTTTAATTAAGAGAGATAGTGGACCTGAAATTCTTTAATAATGAAGAAGAACTAATAAAAACATACTTTGAAAAATTTCTTTCGAAATTTTTTGATAGAAAAGTACAAATGAAAGGAGAGTTTGCCCGAAAAGTTTGTTTACATCGAAACACTCATTGAATTTATTGAAGAAAATATTTTATATGAAGATTTAAGTAAAAAAAAATTGTTTGTTTATTTTTCTAATTTCATTTTACTTCTTACAAGAGACCAACTGCTATAAAATTAAATAATGTTACTTTAATTAAAATAAACATTTGACGGTTTTTTTATCGAAAGGTAGGAAAAATGTTTTATCATGGAATCCTGATTTCATTGATATTAGTTTGTAATAGAATTTCATGACTGGCAATATCCACTATGTGACTACAAAATTTCTTTCTATTGTGATAT
>JAPDSC010109819.1:376108-441808 GCA_026290005.1 Latrodectus geometricus
ATATATATATATATATATATATATATATATATTAATAAAATATATATATATATATTAATAAAATATAAAATTTCCTCTCAGAAAGTGGGACAAAACAAATGTTACCCGAAAAGCTTTGTGTGAAGGGACAAGAAAGTGCTAGATGTCGGAAAAAAATGCATTTTTCGGTTCTATCCCATTCCTCGTTTCGAAGGGGGGTAGCAGACGATCGAGGCTGGGGAAGAGAAGAGTAACGGATGTTCAACCTACCCACTTCGTGTTTTGAGGCTTTATAATGAAAGGGTTTCGCAAAATGGGATGAAGGCGACACGGAAAAAAATTCTGAAGCGTGAAGTGTTCTTGAACTTATTTATATATCTTTCCATTTCACATTTTGTGTTTCTAAATTCTTTTCTGTTGTTTAATAATACTTCTTTGAAATTTTTTTTGTTCGATAGCCCGAAGTGAAAAATATAACGTTATGAGTGGTGGTGTTGGCCAGACTTTTTCTTTTTAGTATATTTTATAGTTTGATATATTTTGTTATTTATATATAACTATCCCCATCACAAAATACTCTAAAATCTTTCTTGGAGAGAAATAATTGTCGGAAATTAAATTTTTAAAAATTAAGTTTTAATGTAAATTTTTCATTTTAAAATTATTTTATATTATACCATGAAACTGAAGAATACTCGTGCTTCATGTATAAAATTTTGGAACTCATTGAAAATTTTATATTAATGAAAAATCCACTGCAAAAGTTGATGTTTATAAGAAATAAAATAAAGGCTTAAGTTAAAATCAGCTTTTATTTCTTTAAAAATTTAAAATGGTGCTAAAAATTGCATTTATATATATATATATATATATATATATATATATATATATATATATATAGTAAACTTGTACTTATAATTAATTCATTTATTTGTTATGTTTAAAGGAAGGAATGATTTAACTTTATGGGGGTATATATCTTTAATAAAAGAAAAACAATCTGACCAATTTAAAAATAATTTATGGTATGTAGCATATAAACAAATTAGTCAGTAGGTGTATCTTAATTATAAAATTCACCTATTGACTAATGACTACATAAAGCTGTACTTTATGCAATCAGTTGCTACACATAGGGATTATGGTAAATTCAAAATTACTATTGCAAATTAATCTCCTTAAAGTAAAAAGCTTTATTCTAGAAGATATTTATTCTAAAAGTTGATTTTAGTAATATTTATTTCACTTAAATGAGGTTTAATGAACTAGAATTTAAAAATGTGACTTTAACTCAATAAATGTGTTATTTATACTTAATGAATTTAATTCACGTTTATATATACCTTTAATTGTACATAAAATTTAAAATTTGTGCAATCTGAATACAAATTTTGAATTTGGTATTTTCAAAATGCTTTGACTTACTGTTCTTAATATGTTGTGTGCAGTTATTGATTGTGTAATTTGCTCCACAAAATGTGACTATTTTTCCTCTGTAAATATTTTGTAATCTTAAAATGTTTTGTGTGTATGTTCTGTTGTGTTTAACAAATAAAAGAAGGAGTTTTTATTTCATGTGTGTTTCTTGTGTACATTATTTCCCTACCTATTGTTTCTTGTCTTGCATGCTCATTTCATATGTGTCTCACTATTTGTTCAATGAATATTTAATGCTAAATTTCCTTTAACTTTTAGCGCTTATATGTATTGCAATATAAGGACATAGCATTCTCCATCTATCTTTTACTGAAAAAAGGTAATTAAACTATGATATTTTTTCCATATAAAAGCTTTTGAAATTTTACTACTATGAAGCATTCTGAGAACAGATTTCTTTTCAATGTTAAATGCAATCATTTGTTTATTGAACAGAATACGATATAGTTTTAGTAACACATATGCACACGTTTCAAAAATAAATTTATTCTATACAATTTATAAATCAAAAGGTAGCTGAAGTTTAAAATAAAAATATCTTAAGTCATACAGTTGCATTTCCTTGCAAAACTCTGAACCTATGAAAAGAGAAATATATATATATATAGTTAGATAAATAATTTCAGAAATTTATGTAAAAAAATGGCTTAATTAAAATAGACTAGTAGAATTAATATATTCTTGAAATGAATCGAGTTTCCGGGTAAGCTTGATTATATTTTCTATTTTTCCTTATGTAAGTGTAGCTTATTAGGATTATTATTTTTCCTTTTTTTCTCCTCCTTTTAGTATTTCCCTTCAGGCCACTATAGTATAGAGTACTGCCAGACATTTCATTAAAATAAATAAATTGTGAATAAGTAAGACGGGTGTTTACTTTTCTTTCTTTTGAGGTGAATGAATTGTTATTAGTTGTTAAGCATATGTTGAGTTGCTTCAATGTTTGTAACCTGTAAACACCCTTTTGTAGCTGGAGGTGGCTCACGGAGGACGCCCCGGGACACAAAGCCCCTGCTCCCCACTCCCTGAGACCCTAACTTGCGATGGCCATCGTCTCCCAGGTTAGACTCTCAGGCCTTGGGTAACAGGAAGAAAAATCATCGCTCGCTCTCTCGCCATGTAAGTCGCTTTCTTTCTGTTATAGTTTGTAGAAGACATTGTTTGGGGGCGCAGGCAGTACTTTTATTTAGGGCTTGTCGGTTTCTCTCAGCTTCCTTCAACATTTCCTTTCTTTAAATGCCTTGTCATTTTATTTCTATCCTTTTTATTTAAGAATATATTAATATTTTCTTTTTCATTTAAGAATTTATTTTTTTATTCAAGAATTTATTATTATTTTTAATTAATAAATTTAATTTATGATTAAATTTTCAGTTCTCTATTAAAAAACTCATCTTTCAAAGCAGTTGTGTTTCAACAATAGTTATTTATAATTGAATTTATTATATAAAAAAGTAATGATTGAAATATAATTTTGGTTTTAAGTGTAACTGCTTTTAAAAATTAAATCATTGCTGTATTTGAGTAAACATTATTATTAGTAATTTTTATTATTAATATTTTTTTCTTGAGAATTTATTGTTCTTTTCTTTTTAGGAGTTAATTATTATTTTCACTTGATAAATTTAGTTTATAATTAAATTTTTAGTTCTCTGTTAGAAAACTCACCTTTCAAAGCAGTTATGTTTCAATTATAGTTATTTATAATTGAATTTTTCATGTAAAAAAGTAATGATTGAATTATAATTTTAGTTTTAAGTGTAATTGTTTTTAAAAATTAAATCATTCCTATATCTGAGTAAACGTTATTATTAGTATGAAATATACTATCTCTGAAATAATTTGTCGTAATTTATATATATATATAATTTGTTTGGTAGCAATTAAATTATGTAATTAATTGTGTTATCAAATTGCAACACCGAATATGATCTAAAATTTTATGGAAATTATTTCCTAATATCAAGCGACAACTTAAATAAAATTATTCCATCAAGAATACTTGATTCTTAAAACTAATATGTAGATGATAATTTTAATTCCTATCAATAATTTTAAACATTTATTTCAATGAAATATATACTACTAGGAACTCTCAACAGTGGATATAAGCGTTTTTTTATTCAAGGGTAAATATATTGGAATTTTTTTTTCTTTCAATTTTATAGTGATAAACGAGCAAAACTTTCCTGTTTATATAAATCGGGGAATAAAATATTTGCTGTTTAAGTAGATAAATAATGTTATTTATATTATTACTGGTTTAAAAGAACATAAAAATATTTTAACATATCCAAAATATAAAATTTTTGAACTAAAGCTTCACATAAAAGATTTTGCTTATATTACTTTTAAACACTTCCATGTTTCCAATAGATAATATTTATATTCATTTTTATGTATGTGAAACCCTGTTACGTGAATTTTCTACTCATTATGTTCCAGAATTTTTTATTTTTTATTACCATATTCTTCAGGTCATTTTTTTAATTTAATTTGCTTGGTTTATACTTTTTTTTCGTAAATTAGGGATAGTTAAATCAGAAATTGCGGTTTAAATTACATACCAAATCATCACAAATATCCAAATTTGAAATAGTAATTGGTATCATGAACTGAAAGCTTAGATGGTTAATCATTCTATTGTCACTTCGACACAAGTTATTTAGAACCGTAAATTAATTTTTAAAATGTGTTAAGAAATGTTTTAGGTGTATCGAAGGTTTTTCTCGCATTCAAGAAATTTAATTGAAAAGATGCATATGTTGAGTACTCCACTATCTTAACTGATTTGTGTTCAAATCGTGTAAAATCAATTCTGTCTAAATTAATTTCCGGAATTTCTTCTCGAATGGCGTCGTGTGCATTGGATTTCTGTAAACTTTTTGCTTAATAGCTTAGGCGGAGGCATTGCTCTTATTTGGAAGCGTCGTTTAATTACTTGTGGCGTGGCATCTTGCCAGTGTACCTTTTCGGCAGCTATTTACGATTCACAGACCGTGAAGTATTGAATTATACTGATGCGCCACACGACTACCCCGGGACCGCGTCCTTGGAATATAGCTGAGAAATATCAGAGATTTTTTTTTTTTTTTTTGTGCAGGGAGAGAAAATGTTCTTAAAATTAAGGGAAATGACTTTAAGAAAAATGTGCCAACCTCGCTAGATACTCCAATATTTGTCAAATTTCAATCTACATTAAAAAATAACTAATTAGTGATGAATTTCTGAAGAGATTAACTATAAATGGCTATGAATTTCTTAAAAAAACAGGTATGTTTTATTTTTTTATTTAAATTAATATTATAGCAAGAGATAAAAATTGCTCCATTCTATGAAAAGAAACAATAATTTAAAATGACGAATTAATTGACTTTAAGAAAAATGTGCCAACGTCAATAAACAGACCAATATTTGCCAAATTTTAATCTATTGAGTTTTCCGGAAAGTTCGTGCCTATATTTGAGGACAGTTAAACCGCAGCTCATTTAAATATTTACATTTATTTAATTACATAGGTTCATCCCTATAATGCACCATCCCTAAAGCATTCATCCCTATAATGCACTTTATTTGCCACCCTATTCTAAGGCGTGCAAAACTAATAAAAATGAACGAATTGTAACCAAACCTTTTCCCAAATATGGTTGACGCTATCTCGTTTAGAATATGTACTCATGTCATTAGTTTTCAATAATTGTGATGTATTCAATCAAGTCTCCCGCACTACCTACCGAAAAATCGGCATGAACTTTCCCGACAACCCAATATATTAAAAAATAATGACTTTTTGAAAATATTGATTATGAAAATATTAAGGTAGGCTTTATATTTTTATTTAAATTAATATTTTAAGCGAGGGATAAAAATTGCTCCATTCAATAAAAAGAAACAATCATTTAAATAACCGCAAGTCATAATGTATGTGTTCAGGTTTTTCATCATTCTTTGTGAAATTTTTGTATTACACATAAATAAAATAATATTAAATGTCCCATTTACGATAGAAAATTGTTTATATAGCTATATTGTTAAAAGCGGAGGGGGGGGGGGAGAACCAAACCGTTGAACTGTATTCTTCGAACTTCATAGAACTCAAAAGGCGTTTTAAAAACAATTAATAAAGAGGGCATTTCCATCTTATCTTAAGGGTTTCTGTAATAACTTCCTTCAAGTCCAATTTCATCCAGCGACATTCCTTCTATTACCGGCGCCTCCAGGCGGATCATAAAAGGCTCAGCCGAGAAGGAAAAAAAAAAATCTTTTTATTTTATTTGATATCAAATTTTTTCTCCTATGTGTATAACTGAGTAAATCTTTCATTCATCATTTCCTAGAGCAGCTGCCGTATTCCTCTAAATGGGTAACCTTGAGGGCCCCTTTTTAGAGGAGGGGAGGGAAGGAAGGAGGCATTTTTTGTCTCCCTTTCGCGAGCGGCACGCGCTCTGGATATTTAGGTTAGTGGGTAGAGACAGATACAGGGATCTGTTTTCGAGGGGAGCTCATAATAATGTTCCGCTTTTACATACCTGTCCTCCTCCCCATCCCACCTCCTTCCTTTTGAGTTTTTCAAAGAGTTGCTGATAGCTTTGAAGGTGTAACTTAATGTTCGATCGATAAAATACACATTTTATTTCAAATTGTAACCGTTTTCAAAATTAAAGAAACATAAGTCTGGAAATTATTTCGATATCGAGACACAATCTAAAGCAATTACTAATGTATATAAAAACTGTAACATAGCTTTTCAATATCTCACTTTATGGAAGCTGAAATTTGTTATCTTTCGGTGCTAAATAAGTTTCAATTTTGTAAAAATAGGTTTTTATTCATTTGAGTTTTTAGAAACCGTTGTATTTTATTGAACAACATGCAATTATGTGTTTAATATTTCTATTTTAATATCTAATCCATGAAGCATTTTATCATGGAATTAATTATTTATTGGTCATGAAATTCACTAAAACTGAAATAAGGACGATTGGCTGTAATTATCATTTATAAACTAAACTCTTATAACTAATAAGTGAATTCAAAATAAATTAAATATAGCTCTTGAAAACGCCGATAAAAGTTTAAAAATAGGTTATATCATTATAGAAGACTTTTAATCTTGCTCATCAGTTTTTGTTCCAGAATATTTTTGTAAAAGTTGTGTGGAAAAGAGAGAAACAATTGCTTCATAATTATATGCGAAATGAATCTTATAGAACCAAAAAGAAATTATATTGATGGATTCAAGAAGCATGTTAAACTAATATATTGCTAAAAATGTATTTATGAAACAAGTTTAGAATCACGAATAATTGTATGGTTATCACTTTAAATATCACTTATAAAAAGTATTCAGGTAAGTATACAGCAAAATATGAATGTTTCTTCAATAAATGAAAAAAAATAATTAAGAAAAAATAAAACAATATTCACTGAGAAAAAAATTCAAGTTTACGTTGAAGATTATATATATTGATGTGATTCTTTAGCAGCATGTCATTTATATAAGTGAGCCAAGTATATATTCTCTGTATCTTTAAATAGGAATGCCTGTTACTTTATTTGAAAAATAAATCATGTGATAATTACAATTTGAAATGTTAATTCATACGTATTTAGAATGTTTATTTGTGACAAATGGAATAATTAATACCCGGTAATTTATCCACGTATTAAGAGTAGTACTTATTTTTTAAAACGTTTCTTACGATTAAAAAAAAAAAAAAAAAAAAAAAAAAAACTTTTAATCCTTAGGAATTTTTTTGAAAAAAAATTTCATCCGCTATGTTCATATAATCTTGGATAGAGATTTACCTAAAATTGAATCCAATACAATATAAATAATCTTTATTACATGAACGTTCTTCCCCGTAAGCAATTTGGAATTTCATATTGTAGTGTAAAAAAGAAAATAAAAAAGATAAAGAAAATAAATAGTTGTTATATTTATAGATGTGGTGTTATTAAGGTGGATACTTTAAAATTCGATAGCCTTGACTTCGAAAAAATTTGCTCTGGGTTTTATATATTTTCAATCTGATTAATTAAAAAATAATAATAAAACAGGATAATTATTTTAGAATCAATGATGGAAAACATTCTTTCCTTTGTCAAAATAAAATATGTAAATTGTATGAAATGAAATGTATACAATTCAATTCATATAAGAGTTTTATAATTAAAATTGCGAAAAATTCTAAAAGTTGTATTTTAAAATTAAGTTCTAATTATGAGATTTATTTATTACAAGTTTCTTATAAAAATTTACATTTAAATGAAAGTAATAATATTTATATTTAAATGTATTGTTTTTTTACACTATTTAAATATGTTAAATTTTAATTATTTACCAATTTTATCAAGTTGTAAAATATTTTATATATTTCTCCCTTTTTGTTACGAAAACACCATCACATAATTACATATCTATAGAAACTTTAACTCTGAAATAAAAATTGAAACGTCTCATTTAAAAACTGTTAAGTAATACTTGCCATTGATTTTGTTAATAAAATTATATATGTCATCACGTTTTTTTATTCGGCTATTACACGCGATGTATAAAGCAATTTTATCAATAAATGAGCTGTTAACAACCTAAAAGTCATTGAAAGTTCATAGGTCGGAAGTCTTAAGCAAATGGTTGTTATAACATATTTTATTGCCCCCTCCCGAACCGCGAAAAGCCATTTTTTTTACCTATCACAAAAAATGCTCTATATATACAGAAAAAAAAAGCTCTCAATCTAGTTTTTTTTTACCTCTCCTTCCCCCAGCGGTGGAAGCGTGGAGAGCGCGTGTCGGTGGGCCCCACAGGGTGTGAAGAGCAGCCACCACTGAGTCGTGTAATCTGCGGCTTTCCGCTCCTATAAAAAAGCTATGAAAATGACCCGAAGAAACGCTGATCACTTCTAAGATTAGGCGCCTCTTCTGGCGGAGGCCGCTTAGTATCAATAAGGGTGTACTTGATGTAAACGTCTATTAACGCCAATTTATGTCCTTAAGTATCACGATTCTTTGTGGTAACTTTGTTGTTGGCTTCTTTCCTCCCCGTCAATCTTTGTGAGTGTCAGGAAAAATGTTATGCAGTGGTAACACTTTGAGTAAAGTGCCACAAGAAACGATTTAGTAAAAAATCGATTAGAAAAAATATATTTATGCTTGTGTTCACCCAAATGTAGAAAATATTATAAACATTTCAAAATCCGATTTAGAATATGTCATCTCATCACCGAAATCTTTTAAATGGAGTTTAACTACTTTACTGAATTAAATAATACATAAATGAACGCAAATTTTTTTTATATAAAATACTAATATATTTAAAAATTGATCAAGTTGTAAATAATTTTCAAAACAAACTTAGAGGCATATATATTGAAAGTGGTCTTAAAATTGCTTTCAAGATTGTTATTATGTAATAATGAGTAGATTAACTTGCCATCCTTCGTACCATAAATATAAAATATATTTTGTTTTTTTGAAAGATCGTGACGATATTTTAGAACCATTAAAACGCAGCTCATTTAAATATTTATAAAGTATATAAGTATCATTCTGCTCTACAACCTTTCTCCATCTTTCGTGTAGCTTGAGAATTCCGTCCTCCCAGAACCTCTCAGATTTCTCGGCAAAAAAATGTTTCCAAATGGGTTTTGATCTCCACTAAAGAATCGAAATTTTTTCTATGAAGAAAAATTCTTCATCCAGCATCCTTGCCATAAACAGCGCATATCTTATTGCTACTTGTCGGGCATTTTTACCCTTTCGGAAAAAGAAAACCATTAAATATAAATAATGCACTTTATTTGCCATCCTATTCTAAGGCGTACAAAACTGATAAAAATTAATGAATCGTAACCAAGCCTTTTTCCAAATATGGATGAAGCTATCTCTTTTAGAATATGTACACATGTCATTTGTTTGCAATAATTGTGATATAGTCAGTCAGGTCTGTCGCGCTACCTACCAAAAATCGGCATGAACTTCCCGGACAACCCAATACATTTTATTTCAAATCACATGTATTGTTAATTAAGAATAATGATATATATATATACATTTAATTAAGCTGATAATTTTTTTTATACTTTGCGCAAAAGTTTAATTATATTTAAAATAATTTTTATTTTTAATAATTATCAAATGAAAAAATATAATTTAATTTTAACACAACTCCGATTAGAATTTTCGTAAAATGCAAAAAATGCACATTGAAAAAAACAATAAAATAAATTTAGATTTGTTGATAATATAACTATCATTCATGTTTTAAATAAGCTCATATGAAAGAATGAATTTTTATATTTACATAAATATATTCATATCTAGTTTTTCATAATATATATTCTTTAAAAAGAAATTTTTTTTTCAAAAAATTTATTTAATTTTGAGGAAAGATTCAGTTTTCATAAGTTCTAAGAGAAGATATTTCTTATTAAACTTTTAAAAATATAACTATTATTGTAAAGTTATACTTTATACCTGATAATGATTTTAAAAATATTTATAATGCTTTTATTAAATGCATATAATTAATTGATGCGCAGTTTAAATTCGATGTTTTTCCCCCACGTAAAATTTTCTTTAAATAATGCAAAAAACATTAAAGCAAATATACTTCACATATTTAGTGTCTTTAAATTCACAAGTTTAATTAACCCTACGCCTAATGTGGGGAAGATCTTTATCCTAAAATTCCCTTCCTTTGTATAATGTATCAAGCTCAGGGAATTGAAGCTGGAAAATTCCCTCTCGAAGAGCAATTAAAACAGTGACGTGATAGCCATTTAAAATGGAGGTATACATATTCATATGACAGAAGAATAAAAATTAGTTGCAAACTTAAATCCCTCGCAATAATGTCTTACTCTTTATGTTTATATTCCAGTCAGATGTTGTCCATTTGTGTTACTAACGAACTTTGTAAACCCATTAACCATTCTCGCCTTGTGGGTAGAACGACTGGAAACGTTTAGATCTTTGCCGTGTGTCCGAGTGGATGAGAAAAACGATTAAGATTAAGATTGACGTAGCAGGAAAACTACTGATGTAAACGACGTCTAGAATTTCCAGTCTTCAAACAAATATGAAACTTATTAAATAAAAATGAAATACTTTTACGGGCGGTATTTGTAGTTGAAAAATCTTTATTTGGAATAGAAACGGTATAAACTCACCCAAAACGTTCGAGGCTCGATTTTGGGATGTCTTGTCCTGACGCGTTTGGCGAACTTTCCTGGCAGAATCGAATTCAATGTGCCTGCCAGAAGTGGCAAAAATCTTTTAAGCACGATTTTCGCTCATACAGCTTCTCTTAGTATTACTTCGTAGAAATAAGAAGCTTTCTGTGTTTTCTATTGGTTGTAGCGTGATAACATTGTGAAGTTTCGCTAGATGATTAACCACGCATTCAAGAGAAAGATGTTTTTCCTCCTACTCTCAGCAAACAGAATTCTTCTTTGAGGCTGTTTTCACCCTTTTGACACCAGCTTCCATTTCGATTTGTTGTTAAGCATATTTAATTCACTGTGAATTCTACGTAAAGTATCATCTGATAGACCCATTATAATGTTTTTTATTTATTTTTTGTATTTTAAATGTTCCAAATTCACATATTCTTAAATCTTAAAAAAATTATTTAATTTTTTGTTTATTTATTTATTTATTTTTTTGATTAATTTTATTTATGTATAAACCATAAAGTTTCGTTACAGTTGAGAACATGCGTACGTCATTTTATTTTACTAATAATTGGGTCTGTAAATTAAACGAATAATCGTTTCCACCCATAATATTGAATATACTATTGTGTCCACCCATCAAAAACAAGTCAATGTGTCAGTGGGATGAGCTCTTCAGTGAGCGGTTAGAAGGAAAATGTTGGCCAATATCTTAGTGGGATTAGTTATTTTATATATTATTGGAGATGTGTCTCCCTTGATACCGCTATTAAAAAATAAATACTCATTAATCATTAAGTAAAGATGGATTTCATGTGGAATGTAATTTTTTTTTTTTCATGGAAAAAGGATTTCATGATTCATGTGGAATGTAAAGCACATTAAATATTAATATTTGATTGCTTATGCAAGCAATAAATAAATCATAACACCCACTTTATAGCTAGTTAAAATCGGCAAAGACGATTTAAATGTTTTTTTTTTCCTTAATGATGTTACGCATTGTTTGAGAAAGCTTCAAGTCAAAAATTATTATCTCATAATAATTCTCTAGATGTATCTAAAATGAAACACGTGACATAAAATACATCCCTTATTCAATATTTATTTCATAAATAAATCTTGACGAAATACACATTAGCTGAAATTAGTAAAATGTTAGTTAGGAAAATTTATAAATTACACACATATATGTGCATACTTATTTTTAATGACATTTATTTTAATTAAAATTCAATTTATTCAGTTAATGATTAACACGAACCAATGCATATATCTGTACATTATTTTATGTATATTAGGTCTGCTTTATATATATGTGAATTTTATTTAAAATTTTCAACTCTAACAAACAATTTTCTTTCAATTTTTCAGCTCTAACTAAAATGAATAAAAATTTAGGAAAAAAAATGTATGAATGTTATTCGTTTTGAAAATAGAATATTTTAAGAAATGTCTTGATCTTAAACTACATGTTCTTAAGCTAATAATAATTTAAAAATTTTATGCACAATATATAAAATACAAATAATTTATAATAATCCTTAAGTATCTTTTCATTGTTATTAAAAATGATTTTAAATAAAAAAAAAACAGTTTAGAAATATGTACGAATACTGTGCAAGTAATTTTAAATAAATAATTCTATTTGAAGTCTTCGTAAAATACTTGTATTATATTTTAAAATGCATGAGTTTTTTTTATGAACTGATTTCCGACATATGTCTAGATCCAGTTTTACATTTCAACAGTCAAAATTTCATGATTGTATCGAATATATTCGACATTATTAAAACTTAAGATCTTATACTTATTATTTTCCAAATTAAATTTTAACTTCTGCGAAATGTATATTTCATAAATAAAACTAACGTATTACATTAATTACTAATAAGTATCAGATATGTCACAGTGTACTCAGAATAATCAAGTTTTGAACATTTCTTTATTAATATATAAACACAAAGCATGCAATAAAATACTTAAACATTAATTTCTTTTTTAATTTTTATTTTCTTGAAAAAATTCCTAGTTTAATTTTTTGATGAATATTTCAGTACCTAAATACTAAATAAAGCTTCTATAATTAGCTATAATTTTTATAATAAAACTTGTTTCTTCTATATGGATTTCTGATCCGTATTTCACATTCTTTATTTGTTACTACTAATATAATGTGCACAAATATAATTTTTTTAAAAGGAAAAATTTCTTAGTATTATATTTCAGTACCTGAATATTAAATCTTCACCATATTTATGACATGCATTATAAAATCTTTCTTTAACCCTGAATATTTAATTTTTTTTAAATAGTGTTAAAAAATTACTTTCATCAAACATAAAAGAGTTAGGTAAAATATCTTAACATTGTGAATTTTATATTTAAATACATAATTTTTACCATAAATGGCATTTTTACTAGTAACTTCTTCTACCATTAAAGAAAGATGGAATTTTTTTTTATTGGCTTATTACCGACTTTGAAACTTTTTTTTCTCTGAATCTGAAAATATTTTCAGAGTTAAATTAATGAAAATGAAAGTGTACTTAACATTATAAGCTATTTTGTAATAGGTAAATAAGCATTTCAAAATAAATATTACGATTAATAAGCTATTAGAAGAAATTAAAACACAAGTTTTATTTTTAAAAAACTTGCATCATGTGACAGCATTTGTCAAGTAGAGATGCTTTTCTTATTTGAATTTATATTTGTGTATGTGAAGATCTTTAACGCAAAGAATGGTTCTCAGAGTCAGAAAAGGAAAATATAAATAATTGCTTTGGATATTTGCATAATGAAGTGAAAGTGTAAAATCAAGATCCGGGAGAATTTGAAATATGGAAAGAATAAATTTCAAATTTCATATCAGTAAGTAAACGAAAATAATTTTAAGGCAGGCTTCCCAGCGAGATGTAATTTCAGCTTATATTTTGTGTCGAGGAACTTAAATAAGCGAGGCATAATAAATTAATCCTTTAAATACGAAACCTTTAGAATGTAAGTGGGGAGTTGCGCGCGATTACGTCTGCTGAATTAACTCTGATAGGGAGGCATTTCTTTAAGAATATACGAATGAATAGATAAGAATAATTCTTGTCGCGGGCGGGAAGCTTCATTTTTAGAGTGACTTATAAATACAAAAGATTTGCATCTAAAATTACTTCATTAATAAAATTATTACCAAGGATTATAAATAAATGTTAATTTATTATATCAACCCACTGTTAAATAGAAGTTAGAAATTTTGATCTTTAGCATTAAAACATACAAAACTTATTTATCCTCAGTGATTGGTAAAATAATGATGGAATGATGATTGAAAAATTCATAACGTACTTAGTCCTTGATCATGTCCTTGTAATAATCGTACATGTAGCAATACAAGTACGATTATTACAAGTAAACTTATTTATCATCACTGATTGGTAAAATAAGAATTATTATTTTTTTTTTTCTTATGAAAATGAATTTTGCAATTGAAATATTCACAACGTGCTTTGTCGTTGATTATAACAAATTAACAATACAAGCTTGATTGTTACAGGTAAAATATTGATATTTATATTAGAAAAGTTATACTTGAATATTGTACACAAATAGGGTGATTTTATTTTATGATTTCATGGAACTGGAACTAATTTGCTTGTCAGAAAGACAAAAAAATCTGTGGAAAGTTTATGCATCGTGAATATATAGCTTTAGAACCTTCAAAAAGAATATCTCCCGACCAAAGAAATTCTATTCAAAATGTAATTTCTATTTTTACAAAAATTTCTATTTATTATTCCTTTAATTTTTTATTTTTTGCAAAATAAAACTGGTGAACGAAAAAGTTCTATAAAAAATGTGTTATTTATGTGTTAAAAAAAATTTTAGTATCTATATATTTTTATTCAACTAAAAATGTGTAATTTAAGTGTAGGATAAAAATTTTTAACATTATTTCGTTGATAAAGAACACCATATATTAATTTTGTTACCAAGATCCATTTTTCAAAAATTAATAAATATTATAAGAAAAATTTTGCTTTGTTTGTGACCATAAAAATCAATAAATATATTTTGAATGATAAAAAAAATAAATGGTAAAATGAATATAAAAAAAAATGCGAGTAGTGTTTTTAAGGGAATTTCTCTCCAAGAGGTTTGAACATTGCCTTAGAATATTGGACTTAAGCATTTTATTCCCATCTTGATCCACGAGAAATCCCTTATTTGTCGGTTTTCTTTCGGTATAAATCCCTCTCAACTTCTGTAGCAAATGATAGGACTTACTCTTCAAGAAGAAAACTTGCTCTTGAGAGACAGTTTCTTTCCCCCTCTCCATTCAGTGACGTCACTCGGAAGGCTATCGATTTTTTGGCGGGAGAAAAGTGAGGCTTTCCAGAAGAGCTACCTGAGTTTCCTTCGAGGGATCTGGCAGCTGCTGCGGCAACAGCCACATTAGAGATGCCATTAGCGATTCTTAATTAGAGGGGTGGAAGCATTCGCCGAGTAGAGTTCAAAATTTTTCCTTTTTTTAATTATTTTTATTAATCTGTTGTGTTCTCGGAGCGATTCGGTGGCGTCTTTGCGACTATCGATCCTTTCATTCTCGTCGATGCATCGAAATTGTGTTCTTTCTGCTAATGAAGTAATATTCGCTCCTGTGCACAAAAATTAGTTTAATGTTGTATATACGTAAATAAAATAATGATTTATAAAATAAAATTCAAAACAATGATAATTAATTAATAGAAATGTAAAAAGAAATTTGAATGTTTAGTACATGCGTAAAATGGGAAAGCTGACACGAATTCCACCCATGACATGGATAGGAAGTCCTTGGGTTCGAATCCCGGTTCGGGAATGAATGTACTTTCTCTCTCGTGACTTTGTCCTTTCCTTGTATGAATGGTTGCCTACCCTATAAACGGTTACTTATGGCATGTGTGCTTAGTTATCATCTCCAGTTATCTTCTTCAATGTGAACTATAAGCATGTTAGCTCCAAAAGTGTCTGTCATAACCTAACCAAATCGTTTCACCTTATTTTAGATTGAATATTTAACAACAATTAAAACAAAAAGTTGATGTATACATTGAAAATTAATGTTACAGACTATTTAATTTTCAATATATTCTTAATACAGCAACTTTTTTTTTTTTTTTTAATTGTTGTTAAATATTCAATCTATCTGTTACAGACAATGTTACAATGTTAAAGAACATTTAACTAAAAAAAAATTTTGTCAAAATACAAATTACTAAATATAATGATTTTTTTATATTCCTTATTTTAACACCACCAAAAAGTTATTAAACGAAAAACCAGAAAATTTATATAAATTTTGGTAATAACAGAAAAAGAACTATTAAAATTGAACTCTTGTTTAAAGAACCAAATTATTTATCTGAGTAATTATAGTAGATTTTGTAAATTATTATTTTATTGTTGGTGAAAAATCGTGTCTGGCAACATTTTTTCTTGGTTGATTAGATTTTATACAAGAACCGAATATTTTATACAAACCATAAATTAGTAAGGTTACATATTTTAAAACAGGAGAAAACGAGAAATTTTCCATTACAATTAAATTTAATTTTTTAATAATTAATTATTATTTAAATAAAAAACTTTTAAATAAATTTTGCTATTTTAATTTAATTTAAAAGAAACTTTAAAATTTATAAATTATTGGAATAAGAAAATACGCACACAACTCATTAAAGATTAAGAAATTCAAGCAGATTGACGAAAATAATTTGATGGTTTCTTGAGCTTTTGGTACAGACATCGAGTTTTATTGGACTAAAAGCATTGAGAATCTTAGAAACTAAGAAAATCGGATGAAAAATAAATGACATGCGCAGAAGCGATTCTACGTTCTTGCGAAAAAGAATGAATGGTAATCAGCAGGTGAAGAGCGAAATTAGTTTTTCATTGTCTGTAAATATTGATGGAAACTTACTAATTTATATTTATTATTCATGCTAAAAAATTAGATTAAAAATAGTAATGAACAGTGTTTGGAGTGAATAGAAAAGCTCTTTCATGAGTTGTTTTGAGATGTTACTTTAATGTTTAAATGATATTAATTTTGGATGGTGAAAATCTCATTTCTATGCTATAAACTTAGAACGTAAATGACTTTATAGTGAAGTTTATTATGTTTCCTGAAAAAATTAATAGGATAAATCGGAGTAAAGGAATTTCTCCTTAATGGAAGTAAAGCGTGCTCCATGATAATGAATTCCTAACTAGTAGAAATCTGTTTCGTATATAAGGAAAGTCTTTCATTAGATTTCAACTAAAGGAATATCGAGTATGTTACCTTGATCTTTTGAACAATTAAATAAGTTGATTGCTTAAGAGTTGTCTTAATGGTAATGTCCTTCAAGTTAAGCTATTACTAACAAGTTAACTATTCTTAAATGTTCAAATGAATACACCAAAGAGAGAGAGTTGATGATAATAAAAAGACTGTTGAGATTGGCAGCTTCCTCAAGGACCATTTGCAAGGATCAATGTTGAGATCTTATCTGCACCACTGATGGTTCCTTTCTGTAAATATATGAGTTACAGTTCCTCGCTTTATATTCTGATGGATGGAAGTTGATTTGAATTTCTCGAATGAATGATGTGCTAGTACTTATTTAAGAATAATATATATATATATTTTCCCATGGGCACTGGGTGATTGACCCTTCGCCACAACAAAGGCAGAAATTGCTCCTCATTTAGCGTTACCTGTGTAACAAGACACGGAGGCGAGTAGCATTATCCACATCACACCACCACAAACCCGTTTATAGGACACATTCATCGTCATCTCAGGACAAAGAAACACAGAGAAAAAAATGTCCATGTGCCTGTATCGAACCCGGGACCAACAGCCTAGGAGTCAGAAACGCTAACCACTCAGCCATTGGCCAACCCTTTAAGAAAATACGGTACAAATAATCTAATGCTCATGTCTTCATACGTTTTTACTTATGAAAACAAGCACGTGAAATTAGTATAGGGTGAAAAATGGAAAAGGGATTTTCAAAATCTCAACAATTGCAACCGATATTAAAAATCGTCTCATTTTCACCCTCTTCCATTTACTTTTGATTACCGATATGGTTGATATTGTTAATCCTTCAATTTAGTACATTGCTGCACATATCTTTTATCGATAGTTGTTTATTTTATAATTCCAGTAAACTGCATTATTTTACAATTCCAGTAAACTATATTATTTTACAGTTCTTGTGAGTGGTATTATTTTATAATTCTAGTAATTATTCAAAACACAATTTAACATTATTTTTGTGTGGATAAAAATCTATAAAAAATACGCGAACATGATAAAGGATAATGATTAAGAAACAAAAACTTAACTGCGTAAATTATGTATGTACTTGATTATGATATTAATAACTATAATTAAGTCTGAAATACTGTAGCTGATTTTCATGAGCAAATTATTGTGCTGGTGAAGAAGGCTGTCATATCTAATCTCTTGAGATTGCCTGTATTGAAAAATAAATACTACAAAAATGAGAATAACTTTGAAAGATATTCAGTGTCAGCCAGCTTACTGAACAAGAACTGAGAAGCAACTAAAATTCATAAATTTAAAGAATTAAATGACTATCGCAACAAAAAGCTTTTAGCTGTGATGTCTTTTAATCAGAATTCATTTCTTACATTTACTTACTTCCGTTTTTTTATGCCAATAATCGACAAATTTCCATCACTGTATTTGCAAACGTAACACACTGAAAAATAATTTTAAGAAAGTAAACTTTTTCATAATGATTTGAAATATGAATGTGCAAGCAAGCGAAATAGATTTTTTTAAATTAAGAATGTGACGAAAATGAAATGATTTTTACTAGCTTATGGCGCCTATTTCTACATTCAAATAAATTCAGAAAATGTTTCGTGACTCATGTCCGAAAATATATACATATACTTAAAATTGGAAATCGAATTTTATGGAGATATTAATAAATGTCAATAATTTCTTGAGGGAAAAGTGGCATTGATAGAAATTTTCCTTCTCAGAGACCTATATCAAAATTTATTTAATATCGGCTAATTTACTCCTAGCTATTTAATGATATTGAACTCTCAAAGTCAGGTTAAATTTTTATAATGATATTTTGAATAACTAACCAAAAATGCAGAATACAGTTTGGTATTCTGAACCAGTCAAGCGACGAGGCTGAGCTAATATCTTCCTCTATATCTGGAAATTGATATTTGGTCCAACGGAACTTTTAATAGAATAATCTTTGGGTGGCTCTGGTATCGAACCTTCTATTTTCCAGATACAATTCATCGCTTCTCCTTATTGAGTAGTAACTTCTATTTTGGCCCTGAACATTTGCATCATCTAAAAAAATATTTCATAAATCAAAATAAATATATGCATTATATTTGGTTGTTTCTCTTAATCTAATCAATTTTTTTTTGTAACAAAGATTTTTCTTTTAAATGTCTCTTATATGAAAAACATATACAAATGTTGCTTTTCCCTAATAATATTATTTACCTAACATTCATTTTCTTTAAATTTCCTGTTTTTCATTATTAGATCATTCATATTTCTATTCGTTTGAGTAGATCAGAGTTTAAATGTAACAATACAGAATATTAGAATGAAATAAATAACAATTAAAAATATGAAGAAAATTACTATCATGCGAATATTATTAAACATATACTTCTTGATACGTGAGTGAAAGTAATGTGTTCATAGAGTCTTGTTTATTAAGCGCGCACATAAAATAAAGAAACCATAGTTAGCTAAACATTATCAAATACACTGTACTGTTTAAGACTTTGATGTAAAAACCATAATTATATAGATCATAATTACTGACCATTGAATTATTATTTATATTTTAACAAAAACACTATGCTCCATTAATTGTCATAATAAAAACGGTTCTTTTATATGGGACAAAAATATAGCAGTTTGTAATACTCATATTAATAAAAATTTAAAATTTATGAAAATTGAGTAAGTTTATTCTAACGTTTATGAAAATACATATTTGATAAGCATTTTTATCATAAAAATGAGTTATTATTTAGTGTATCATAACTATTACTTCCTCCATACAATATATTTTCATGTTATGGAATTTATAAGTTGATTAGATTCAGTGTAACTGAGGATATTTAAAAACTATAAAATACATCATGATTATTAGTAAATGTTTTTTTTTACATATATTATATTTTACAAGTATTTACAAGCTTGATGAACGATGTATAGATGGAGAAATATATGATTATTTTTTGTAACAGGGGCCTTGTGTGTTTATTTATCTTATATGTTATCACAGTTTAAGAGCTAAATATGCTTTGAAAAGCAAGTCATCATTCATAACTGCCATTATTTAACGTATTTTTTTTCTTAAATCCTAATAAATGTCGATAGCTCATAGAATAAGCTATTTGAAATGTCCGAAAAGGAAAGTATTTGTGATAATTATTTGCTTTCCTTTCGATTGTACCATTTTAAATGGAACAAATTATTTTTTCATGCAGATTGTAGTTTAAAAAGGAGTATTTGAAATATTGAAAACCAATGTCAACATAATGTCTGAAATGAACTAATAAAAGCGGATCTTTCTCTCAATGTTTAGAAGCTAATCAAATAAAATATAATCTTGCCTTCACATAAATAGCATATCCTAGTTACCTAAACAGAAATGTTACTACAAAAAAACTAAATCCTATTTTGCAGTGATTGAACAAAAAATATTTCCATAAATATATTTATTTATAATAAAAATGGTTAAGCAGAATAACAATCTAGAGGTAAATTAATATAAGAGAATGCAAATGATAAGTTGAGTAGTTATAATTTTGATTTGAGAGACAATTTATACTAAAGTGACATCTAGTAATTATTTACAAAGTAATAAATTTATAAAATATTCAGTTTGTGGGTTGATAATCTTTCTTCACGATATCACTTACTAAGAAATAATGCAATGGGGGAGGGGGGAGAGAATTGCTATTGTGAAAATTTATATCTAGCTTTAAATACTATTTTGTCATTTGCAAGTTTATGCAAGATTTGAGACTATCCATTCCTCGTTCATCTGGGATATGCTATTCAGTAAACAAATTGATGCATGGGATGTAACAGGTATATTTAAGTTTCCTTATCTGTCATTTCAATGAGAGTCATAAAAATTGATTTCTTGATCCTATTTTAAACTATTCTTAAAAACATTTTTATGATTAGTTTTCAGATAATTGCCAAAAGGACTGGATGTAATTTCAATGCAATACTAGTTCACAATCATGAACACAAGAAATTTTAAAAAATTGTATTTTTTCATTATAATTCTTGGAAGAAAATTTGCTGATGTCTTTACGATTCAACCTGCTTAAAAGTATTCGTGCTCATAAAATATGAGATAAATGGTTTGAAGAGGAAACTTAAATTTCACTTTTTCGATGGAACAATCAATTCAAAACTTCTATCATGACATTCATTGACGCATATTTCTTCAATCAGCATAGAATCTAAAAAATTAAAAAAAAACACATAACTATATGAACCATATTTAGTAATTAAATTTTAAATTAAATTAACTATTAATTTATACATAATATGTTTGTATTTAATTGGATAACATATTACAAATATAAAGTTGACACTTATTTTACTATGTTAAATTCCCATTACAACATAACAAAATAGATAAGATTGTAATCGTAAGATAATCTATTACATTTATGATTTACCATTGGAACTACAATTCATGGTCTTTTATGCTAATTAATTTACAAAACTAAATTTGAGTAAAACTATTGAAGTATACTTTTTTTAATTGAAATGTTATTTTAAAATAAAATTAAAAGCAGTATATTTTTTAATTATTATAATTATTCTCATAATATTCAAATACAAAAAAAAAAAAAAAAAAAAAATAGAGAAAAAATGTTTTTCTCAAAAGTTATTTGTAGTTTAGCATTTATTATGTATTTTACTTTTAGAAATGCAAATTTTTGTTTTTATGATTTAAATATTTTCCAAAGCACTCATCGCTGTACGGTAACTAAGGTTACGGAAATGGGGGAAAAACTAGTACTTATTGATACAATTATTCAAAAATCACTTTTTTTTCATTTTTTTAAAATTTTGTGAATCAAAAAAGTTAATTTCAAATTTGTTTATGAATTATAAATAAATTAACGATATGTATTTTTGAGTTTTTATCAAATTTGTGTAGGTAAATAAATAATTAGTTTTCTATCGATTTACTTTATAGTTTATCTTTTATTATAATCAAATTATTTACAACGTATTTTGCAATAAAATTTTAACCACATTCGATTTCTGATTAATTTAATAAATAACGTTTAAGATTTTAAAGGTTAAATTTAATTAGCAAACCTGGTTTTATATTCATAAAGTACAACCTTACACAAGTTATTACACAATTATGATTTGAATCGAAACGTAAACAAAAATTCCTGAGGATTTAAAGTTTTGGATGCTTTCAAGCTTAAGGCATTTTTTTAATCAATTAAAGAATTGTTTGTAGGAATTATTTCAATTTTAATTTCTTTGCATACAAAGATCACTCTACGATCTTTGAAGACGACAAATGATGGAAAAAATTAAGGATTGAATTTGAAAATATGAACTATTTTATACCGACAGATGATTTTTTATTGGCCACACACTTATATGCAAGCAATTTGGTCTAGAATTAATTCTAAACGAATTGTAAAATGGAGTTGACAAGGAAATATAATCGTGTTGCGATTTTCTAATATTTTAAAATTGGATTAAGTCAAGAGGAATGCATCCAAAGTCTATAATTTGCATTTGGTTATAAAAGTCTCTACTGTACTTAGTTGGCTTACAGAATTTCACGAATGTCACATTTATCTTCAAGGCTGTATTCAGTTGTAATATCTAATAATGTGTCTGCTCTATAGAAATTCTTAGTTGATGGTAAAGGCTGTACTTTCCAAATGCAGAAAAAGTAACATTGGATACATGCTATCATAAGTTACATTATTCATGTGGAATTGCCAATTTGAAAAAAAAGGTATTGTTGGAATTCCGGATAATGTGTCTGTCTGTCACATTATCCGTTCTTACATTAGCTGAATTGATGGTAATCACCGTACTTTCCAAATGCAGCAAAAGAAAGTAACATTGGATGTACTATCATAAGTTATGTTATTCGTGAAGAATTGCCAATTCGAAAAAAAATTTATTGTTGGAGTCCACATAATTTCACTGATTACCAAGAAGAGCATGCCAGAAGTGTTAAAGTACACTTTAAACTATCTGAACCTTAAGATGGAGGAAAATACATTATTTCTAAAATCATTTCTAAACTTAAAATTAAAAACGGAAGATCCATTGCTGGAAAACCGTTAAAGCCTACAATGGACATTTGTACCAACGTTGATGATGATGAAATATAGGATTGGTTCAAAGTTCAAGGACAGAAAGCAGTTACGGTAACTAGCACAGTACAAAATATCTTTCAGAAATTCTTACATTAGCTGACCACGATAACACTTGTTCTGATGTATCAAGATTGGCATTCGAGTTTCTTGGATAAAAACACATCAGAGTGCTATATTATCTATCTTATTCATCTGATACAGCTGTGTTTTTAATCTTAAAAAAAAAGTTTTTCAAGAATCATTTTTTATTCTAAAGATGAGATTGCTGGTGTTACAAAAGCATTTTTTCATTGATTCTATGAAATAATTGGCTCAGGCATTTAGTCTTTAGAAAATTAATGAATAAAAATCATTGATACTGGAGAGACTACTTTAACCATACCCTTCAAATTTTGTAAATATAACTTAAAAATCTAGGTTATCTTAAAAGTTTAAAAGTGAAACATGTGAGTATCAATCAATTTTTTCAATTTTAACTGAAAAGGCAAATTTTTAAAATGAGAAAGGAATTAAAACTCTCTTTTACTCATCTAGAAATAAATTTATATGGTTAATATATGTGTTTACATTGTTTAAAATGAATTATTTATTAATATATTCTCTTAGTTTCATTATATATATAATAAAATCCATATTATTTTTTATGATTTGCTGACATCTACATGACATATATAACTTTGACCTTATATCGTTATTGATTTATTATTATTTATTAATCTTATTTATTTTCTTATAATAAATAAATAACTTAAAATTAAGTTATTTATTTATTAATCTTAAAACTATTAGGCAGCATACTGCTATTCCTTAGGTTAATATTTCACACTCATATTGAATTTTATGCTTTCCATGATCATATAGAAAATTTAGTGTTACATGAATCAAATCACGTCTTAAATTATTCTGAGCGATTTGCTATCAAAATAAAGAAAAACGTGACTGTTATTTATATACTTTCATCAAATGAGAAATAGAAAAAATAATTAAAAAAAAGTTTTTTGATAAAAATTTGTCTCATAAAAAATTTCTGAGTAAATATTCATTTTAAAAATTAAACAAATATTTTTAAAAAATGATTGTATTTGAATTAGTTTGCTAAAAATAGTTTTACATTCACAAAATAATGAATATTATGTTTTTAAAATGCATCTTGACCGGAAAAGCATTAAAGTAAACTTTTCTTTATTTTTCACGCTTTTATGCTAAGCATTATTTACTTTTATTATTTTTCATGCATCCAACGAAAATTATTCTTTGATTGAGCGCCATTTTACTAATAATATTTCAATAAATATGTTAAAAAAAATTATTAGCTCTAAGGTGATCCACAAAAATGAAGACAAAAATCATTTTACTGACTTTCAACAAATTTTCCATGCGGAAGGAAAAAAAAATTATTTCAATTGTAAATGTGCTCAACTTAGGCTTGTGTAGCATTCCTTTTAGTTTCACTAATTTCCGAGTTGAGATAACACACACTCTGAGTCTTGTGCAAATAAATATCTTAACATTGTTTTTCGTTCGTGATTCAGTGAGGCGAGGAGTCAGGCATTCATCGTGTCTGCAAGAGCACACAGGACTTTAATTATGTATATAAATTTAAGTGGGAGACTCTGTGCACCCCCAAAGAGCCACCAGCAAGATATCTCATATAAGTAGGGAGCATTTTATGGCGTGGAAAAGCGCCAAAAATGCTTCAACAAAATGGTTGGAATGGGAAAGGGAATTGATTGAGGCTTGTTGGTGGAAAAGAAAACTTTTCCATGGCGACAAAATTCCCATCTTATTTTGCTACTCTCTGCAGGGACACTCTTGGCGAGATTAATTATCGGCGTTAATATCTTTAGCCTCATGTTTGTTCCACCCCTGGGGGCGCTTTATCTTGCCAGAGTCTTCAGCGAGGCAATAAACTGAAAGATATTTAAATCCGACTCTTCTGGATTTAGCAAGTTTCCAATGTCCATGCTAATTTCGATGTTTTCGAAGGAGTTCTTGGCGTGAAATGATTTTGAAATGTAAATTTTTACTTCTCTAACAACTCGTCACGCGTGGCGCTACAAATATTAATGGTAGAGTTATAACAGCTTTTAATTGCAATAAAATATATCCAGAATTGTGATAGTAAGAAATAGACTTTTTTAGTTTAAGATTTGATTGTTTTAGAAAGTGGTATTAAAAATTCCAAAAACTGGTTCGAATTAAAAAAATTTTTTAGCAGCAAAATGTTTAAATTGTACTTAAAAGAGAAATCAAAATTTATTTACCACGATTCTTTGGCAGAAAATTTTCACTTCTGGAAGCTCTCGTTTTTAAACGTTTATTATAACATGAAATTACATAAGAATTATGCTGATAGCTTGTACTTCTGAAAAAGTAATTTTTTTGAAGAAAAATGTTCTTAAAAGCTCGTATCCCAATGAAATTTACTTTAAAAATTATACACAGAGATAATAATTGTTTATATTTAGGTATTGTTTTAAAAAACAAAGATTGTGTAAATGTTCCGATAAATTAAAAAAAAAAAGTAAAAAGAAACCATATTACGTTCTTTTAGTTAAAAAAAAAAAAAAAAAAAAAAAAAAACTTCAATAAGGAAATTTTTTAATTAGTGAAACTTAAAGAAACGTTTAAGTAAGGAACTTGTGTTGAACAGTTAAAAAAAAGTTTTTTTTAAACTAACTTTGAATTTCGTTGAATTGTGTATGAGTTTGGTTATAGTTAAATGTTATTTCCCTAACAACTTAAAGTTTAAGTTAATATAAATATTTAAAAAAAATTATTGATATACGCTTAGGTCAATTATTATGGTAAAATATGAACATATTAAAATATATTTTATTGAAATAAGTTAAACATGATTAGTTATTATGCTGTAATATAGGGGTATATAAAGATAAATCAAAATACTTTTGACCAGAAAACAGCATAGAAACTTTTTCTGGTAAAGATGATTTCGACGGATTCGACTATCAGAATCCTTTGTATGAACTTGGCATTTTTATCACAATTGGAAAATCAACAACAATTTGAGTGACATTTAAATCTAATGACAGATTGAGATTACTGCTAAAATTACGAAAGTTTCTTTAAAATATTTCAAAAATTTTTTCAAAAAATTTACTTTAAAAAAAAAAAATCCTGACTTAAGAAGCTTGAAAAAAATTAAGTGCTCATAGATTTTTCTCTATAATCTCTACATAAACAAATAGTTAAAAAACAACACAACAATAGAATTTATTTATAATAAAATAAACAGCAATATCTGTATAGAAAAATGAATTAATGCGTTTTTCTAAAGAATAGATTTAAATATTATTTTTTACTTTGGTTTTTCAGTCTGATAAACAAGCTGATTGGCTCTGAACGTCTTCTAATTAATTCAATATTTTAATGAGAGATTCAGAAAGATCATTGGTTAAATGTAAAACTCTTAGCCAATAATTTTTTGTGATAAAGAATAAACTACGCATAGAAAAATATTATGCATTAATTATTGTGAAATTTTTATTAGGAAATCATTTTTACTTTTTCTTTATTTTATTGCTGAAATTACTCACAAATTTGTTTCAATATTTCTCATGCTTAATTTTTTCTATGTAAACAATGATTTTTTTAAACTTTAAAGTTTCTTATACATTTATGTTATAAATCGATTTTCACTTTTTTTAACCATTTTTTCTGATGATATATCTAAGACTATACAAAATCTGATATTTCTTTTGAGTTTATTGTGGCTTTGATACAAGGTTTATTTTGTTATGAATCTGAATAAATTGCATCAGGTTTTCCATTCTTTACTTTATTTGGAATAAACATATTTATTTCTCCCCCCTCCCCTCATGCACACATTACCAGGGCTTTTTCAAGCAATATATTTTCAATAATCTAAAAAGCAAAATAGGATAAAGGCTGGAATATGCTTTTTCAATCTCGTTACTTCCGAAAGTATACATTTCAAATAACTTAAAACACAGAAATCAAATTTATTTAGTACATAAGACACTTTTTTTCAATTTAAATTCTGGTGTAGTATAGTTAAAGAGAAGATATTGATTATACTTAGATTCATATACAATGATCTTCGCAAATCTTTTTGAGCCTTTAAGTTATCTGTGATTTCATGAAAAGAACTTCCAGATTTTTACTTTGGCTCAATACGCTAGGAAAACGTCCTCTTGTCTCTTACGGTTTTTGATTTGTCGTGCATCTTTTAAGTGATTAGCGACTTTATCTGGGACAAAACCACAATAGTAAGGATTCATTCTTATATCAACTAAATATGTGCTTCATATCATCTCCGTTCTATAAACAAAAATATAGAATTCTAAAACAACTTTTCATAATTTAATCTAACTTAGATTCATATGAAAAAAATTATTACATACAGCATTACCTAAAACTGAAACTATAGAGTTAAAAAAAATGTTTTTATGGTTTAATTACCCAACACTAAAATAATTTTTAGTATCCTTTTCCAGAGATTTATATGATGAAAAGATGAGACAAGAATTGATGTTTTATTTTTCACCAGTATTTATGCCACTATTTCTCAATACAGGTTCAAGTGAAGTGATTAAAGAATAGACATCGTCATTTTAGATTCAGGTGAAATAAACAGAATTGCCTCAAAGTGAAATCATGAACAATATGCCTCAAAGGGGATTTAATTGCACGACGCTGAAATAAAAATTGTTGTTGGTTTAAATGACTAAAAAAATAGGAATCAAATTCTGAAAACGCTACTGGAACAAGTGCACAACCAATTCCACAAATGTTTTTCAGTTTCAGTTGAAGAGTTTTTCAGTGCTAATAGATAAAATGTTGTAAAGCTACGTATTAGAATAAAATTAAAGAGAATGGAGCTCTTCAAGACAAATAAAAGTAATGCCTACTTTGAAGAAGTGTCTATAAATCATAGAAGGAGACTAATAAAAGTAATGTCTACTTTAAAGAAGTAGCTATACTAATTATAGAAATGAAGGTCATAGAAAGAGACGAATAAAAGTAATGTCTACTTTAACTACTAATCATAGAAATGAAGATTTTTTCTAAAGACATTCCCAAATAACTTTCTCGACAAACAATAAATGAAATGGAAATTTCTGACTGAATCATTTACAGTATGGTAAATCAAAACAAATAGTTTACTATTTGAAATAATGAAGATACCTGAAAACACTAATCAAATTAATATGCATGTCAATTAATGATAGTTCAAAGTAAATATGAACGAATGTTTATATTTTTTGGATATTATGTAGATTGAATTGATGAATACTCCATTCTTAAGAATAAAAAATGTTGACCTCTTTTTTGGTAATTTTACAGAAAAACATGCTTTGTGTGTGTATTCGTAGCAAAGTTAAACCCCTAAACTGTTGCTTAGTATACCAAATTTCAACCTGTCCAAATGGACATAAATTAAAATTAAATTGAACTTTACAATTAATGTTTTCTTTCACGAACCTTTCGATTATTAAGAACATCAACTGACAATTTAATAACATCCATGATTTAATTGGTAACCAACTAAAAATGTTATCGCTAAACATAAGATTTAAATATTTTCAAGTTTTTTTAGAATAAATTCAAATTATCTAATGTGGAATTTTTTCCAAGAACCGAAAGCCCTACATTGATTGGATGTAACGAGCCACGAGAATTAAATTGCTTCATATTACTGAACCACACTCGTTTCACCATTCTTTGAGTACAGGACTCACCTTCTTATTCACCGTTTGTGGACGCACCTTCATAAAAACACCGTGAGACCACAGCACGTGTGACCGATATTCGTAATGGTGGGGTTGAGATTTCACCCTGAACTCGAAGAAGAGGGGAATTAAGAAAGAGGTGCGATCTTTAATGTGGAAGGAAGTAAAAAAATAACATTTGAAACGGGGTCACCAGTTCCTTCCGAAAAGGAAGTAAAGCGTCGTCACCCCACTTCTTAAAGAAAGTGGGGGGATACGACTTGACTATTGTAACACCCCATAAAAGATGATGCCCGATGACCTGATTATTTATTTTTTTATTGAGTACCTATAGAGGGGCGAAGATCTTTCAGAGGGGGTAAGAAGACGGAAGTAAAAATCAGGTGATGCGTTTGAACATGCTTTTGCTTTCGAAGTATGCAAGACCCCTTTCTTCTCTGCACCCCTTTTTCTCCCCTAAGGTCATGTTCATGAAGCGAAAGGGGGAAAAGAAATGGAATTTTTTTTTATTGCCTCATGACTTCCGCGTGGGAAACAACGCGACTTGGGGGCAATAAACGAAAGTGGGATTCAAAGGGGTGAGGTGGTTTTTGAGTGAGGGAATGACGCTTTTTCACAAAATGGAACTTTCAATTTTTAGCCTATTTATTGGTTGACAAGTGTTTCTTCTTTTTACGAGAGGGATGGAAAGTTGCTGTTATACAACTTTTTTTTTCTTTCCATCTAAACCCGAGCTCCTTTAACAGGTATTTTTATATTTACTTTCGTTTTAAGTTTTATAACGTTACTTAGTCAAGAATATCAATAACGTCTTATAATCATAGTATTGATAAACTGTTTTAATAAGAAGAAATACATTAAAAGTGTCAAAAAAATTCCCCAGTTTTATATTATTGGTTTCAATTGTTTTAGAAAGACATTTACTGAATAGATTTACGATATTTTGGTCGCACTCTCTCTTTAATTTTATAAATATTTATTAAATTTTGAAAAATTCTAAATGGATGAATTTGAATTTAAATTTTATGGATAACTGGTCTACAATCTTTTTTTTTTTAAAGTTACCTTTAAGAAGATCAAAAAATAATTAGTAATAAGGAAATTTTTAATTAATATTATAAATAAATATAAATTTCATAGACAAATACCTAGATCAATTTTTAAATGGTATCAAATTAAAAAAAAAACTTTTTGGCACTAATGTTGAATAAAAAATATTCAACAAATTTTAAATTTCGATTTCCTTTTTAAATAACTTATATGATTGTATGTAATGAATTAACAATTCCGATTACGATTCTCTTTTAATATAATTGTCTGAATGATTTTACCAATTGTAATAAATGAGTCATAAATTTTCTTAAAAATTAAATCAATTTATACGAAGCAATCCATATTTCTTAAAAATTAAATAAAATTTTAATTAAAAACTAAGCAAATTCGTATAAATAAAGCAAACAATTTAATAAGCGAAATTGTTCATAAATTATTTCATACATAACAAAGAAGATCACATTTCGAAACTAAATGGTTAAGAACATGATTTAATTTGTTTACTTTGATGATATTTCATACTATTTGATTAAGTATTATAAATTATTTTAGTATTGTAAAATGTTATAAACTATTTAAGAATTATAAAGTATTTGATTGAGTATTGTAAAGCATTGTAAACTATTTATGTACTGTAAAGTATTATAAGCTATTTGATTAAGTATTGTAAAGTATTGCAAACTATTTGATTAAGTATTGTAAACTGTGCAAAAGATGTTTCAATAATAGACAAAAAAATAGTTGGTGATGAGGGAACTGTAGTTATATAAAGTCCGCTTCTCTTAAATATAATGCAATGCAGAAAAGCAAATACAAACTGAAATTAATTTCGTAATTCCTATTGGAATGAATTTAATATTTTTATGATAGCGAAAAGGAAGCAAGATATTTTTCTATTTCAAATTCAAATGATATTTCAACTGTGCGCCTTGTATTTGTCTAATACATCACATCAAATCGTAGCTTAGCAAACAGCGAATGGTTTGATTCAAGAGTTTGGGAGTTCATTTCCTACCTTCGGTATTGTTGTTCGTAGTTGTTTGGAGCCCGCCTTTAACTATAGACCCCTGTCCAGTTGCTCTTGTGTGCAAAAAATTATTTTTGAGCAGCAAACAAAGCAATCAAATCGTGATTATTGTGTAAAATCTCGGTAAAAAGCAAACCATGTCAGTAAAATAATGAGAACTCTCTTCATTTATTAATTACGTGATTTAACTAGTATATTACATTCTTTACACGGAAAATACATCTTTATTGTAACTCAAGTAATTTCGTTTAATTTATTCAGTGACTTAATTAGTCTTATTTTCCCGTACAAGAAAATATATAAAGTAACTCATGCATTTTAATTTGGTTCAAAATTTATTTAAAAAAAAAAGAAAGAAATTCCAAGAACTATGCGTATATTATTACTATGATAATAAATTAACGTAAATCCTCAAAAGTAGAATGTAGCTGACTATTTTAAGACTACAGGTAAAGCTTAAAACTAGAAAATGAAATTCATTATACTTAAAGTTCTGCATGGATTCGGGGAAAAATCACTATAAAACCTGAAATTATAAGTTTATAAAGATAGCGAATGTGTGTGTGATTTGCGAATAAAAAGATTCCACATGATATTTCTGATAATTCTGACAGTGACGTGTTTATTTCTTTGTTGAGAAAAGTTATTGTCCTAGTACCGATATAAAAAATAAACGGGGGAGGTGCAGATACTCTAGACCAAATCTTACCAATTATATAAAACAAGCAATCTCTCCCGCTCGTGCAATCTTTTTGTCTTTGCAATTTTGATTCTACGAATCTTCTGACAGTTTGGATTACTGGGTGCCACCGATGTCAAGGAAACAATAGATGATGCCCCTTCCTGTGTATTGCAATGCCTTTAACTAATCTCTAACCAGCTCTGTTTTTTTTCTAAGTCTACCAATACGCAGACGATTGCTGAAGCGTAGGATGCTTGTTAATTACATCTGATAATCCTTTCCAACTACTGCGCAGGCGTCTAAAGATGTAAAAAAGATATCCTTTGATTAAAAATAGAAAGGTTTTTTAAGTACGAGTTTTCCACATCAGCCTTTCATTATTTTTACGTTTATAATTAAAGAGGAAGGTTAACTGAAACTGCGAACTGCTAATTTACAATGATTGTTTACTCGTGACGAATAATTCTGTGGCATCGCAAAACACGAACAAAAGATTACGGCGATTGCAGAATGGTGTGAAAATAGTTTTCGATTAGATATGTACATGCATATGGATATACAGTGGCACAAACAATTGAAGATACACCTTACTTTTACTTTACAAATCCTACTTTCAATCGAAATAACACATTAAATGGGAGTGCAAACGTAATTTTATTCTTAGACATAACAAAAGGTTTAATTAACATTAAAAATAAAGAAAAATCAATGACAAAATTCTAAAAGAAAAGTTTTTAGGGGCATTTCAAATAAACATAAGCAAATTTCTACCTCAAAAAATTGAGGATACGCCAATGAAATTTTTGTTTAACTAGCACTAAATTTTTATTCTACTTGCTATTATAATAATCTAAGTTTGGGCAATGTTATCTTAAAGTTTTTGGACAGTTATTTTTGTTTTTTTTGAAGTTAATTCTGTGAATTTAAAGTCGCAAATTTAAATTGAAAATGGCTCCTCGGAGAGAGGCCATTATTGATGTCAGAAAATTTATATTAAGGTTATTTAAGAAAGGAAATCTTATCGTGAAATAACTGAAATTGTCGGTAGAAGCCACTCGTGTGTCTAGAAAATCATTGGATGATTTAAAAGCGATGGATTAATTGAAAATAAAATTGGAAGAGGAAGGAAAAGTATTCTGAGTGATGTAGCCAAAAGGAAAATTTTGAAAGATATCAAGATTGATCCTAAACTAAATGCAGTCAAACTAGCTGCAGAATCTTCTCGAACGAACTGTGAGAAATGTGATTAGACATGCTGGATATAACAGTCGAGTTGCTTGAAAGAAACCATTTATAAGCTTAAAAAATCAGAAAAAGCGTTTGAGATTGCAAAAACTCAGCAGTTGAAGACAGATAACTTTTGGAAGAAAGTTATATTTAGTGATGAAAGTAAATTCAACATTTTTGGAAGCGATTGCCGTCGGAGCGTTTGGAGAAAGCCGAACACTGTTTTGGATCCAAAAAATTTACTTCCTACAGTTAAACATGGTGATGGCTTGGAGTTGTATGCTTCAAATGGGGTAGGAAATTTAGCTTTTATGGATGACATAATGATTCCTAAGCTTTATATAGATATACTCTGCAACAACCTTAAAGAAAGTGCAAAAGAAATTGGGTTTAGATGGAAATATTATATTCCAGCATGACAACGACCCCAAACATACGGCACTTGTGGCGTCTTTTTTATTGTAAACAGCAGTTTTACACACCACAACAGTCCTCTGACATCAATGTCATAGAAAATTTGTTGCCCACACTCGAAACAGCGGTCCAAAAACACCAAATTAGGAACAAAGCCCATTTAAAGCAAGTGTTACAAGAAGAATGGGATAAAATATCTCCAGATACCACCAAAAATTGGTCAAATTTGTACCAAGACGTTTGGAGGACTTTATAAAAGCCAAAGGACATGCAACCAAATATTGACACTGTCTTTGTATGTGATATATAACAAAAAAATTCATTGGTGTATCCTCAATTTTTTGAGGTAGAAATTTGCTTATGTTTATTTGAAATGCCTTTGTAAATTTTTCTTTTAGAATTTTGTCATTGATTTTTCTTTATTTTTAATGTTAATTAAACCTTTTGTTATGTCTGAGAATAAAATTACATTTGCACTTCTAGTTAATGTGTTATTTCGATTGAAAGTGGATTTATAAGTAAAGTGTATCTTCAATTGTTTGTGCCACTGAATATGTTTGAATATGGAAAATTAAAAAAGTAACAAAATGAAAGGTAGTGATAATAAAAGGCTTCGTTTTCGTGTAACGGGTTCGATACCTGGATCCAAGAAAGACCGTTGTATCGAGAATTCTCTTTCAGGTTATGAGTCCAATGTCCTTCTGCTGGTATAAGGTAGCATAGAGAGGAAAGGTAGCAAATTAGATGTCAACCTCATCACTTGACTATGGGTCAGTGTTGCTTGTGTTATGTATCTTTAGTTGACAGAAGTAAGCAGCAGAAATCGTATCATAATAACCTATCTATCGTCTTTATCCTTATTCATTTATTTTTATATTCTTATAATAAATTAATATTCTTGTAAGATAAAAAAGTCGATGCAAATAGAGAAACGTGTTTCGCTTTTTTATAGGATCACGGTCTATTTTTAATAAAAAAAGAAATTGATACCAATCTTATTGCAGTGATGTTGTTAAAATATATTGGTTTGGTTTCTTAGAAGTGAGACCAAAAGTCCAAGTAGTTCTCATGCGACGTAAGTACAGAAGCATTCTTTAATCTTGTTTTATTATTTTGAAAACTAATGGTGAATTGTAATGGCATATAGAAGTTTTGAAAGATCATCTGAAGATTTATTTTGTTTGTTGCTCTAAGGTCACTCAGGACCAACAAAACATTTATAAATGATGCAATTTACGAAAAAAGATGTTGTATTATTAGTGTCTTGTATTCATTCAGGATAAAATTGTTCATATCATGGTTATAATTGTTATTTTATTAATAACAAATTTATTAAAAGATGATACTTGCAAAAGCATATATTATCGCATTATGCAGAAAGAAATTTTAAGATAAATGTTAATTTTTAAAATATTATTACGTTTATTTTCCAGGTATTTTTGAATTATTTTATCGGAAGTAAATAATACTAGTTTGAAATAAAAAATAAAAGAGTTGTATGTTTCGATATAGTTCTATTCAAAGACCTGAAATTATTTCCCTATCAACACATAAACAAGAGGAAAGATTTATCTTCTCTTTCAAAAATTCAGTAAATAGAAATTATCATCGGTAATATTTTAATTCCTTTTCGTTTACTACAATGAACTAAAAGAATAAAATTTTTATGCCGCCAATTTAGTTTATTTTTTTATTTTGGATTTTTCTTTTCATTACATTACAAAATCGAAGTATAATTTACAAAAATCTTGCAACTTTTACTGTAACTGCACAGAAATGTTGTTTACAATTGTCTTTCTGTAAAAGTCAAAATTTTTTTTGTAGTTTTCCACACTATGTCCAAAAAGAAAAAATTGTAGAATTTCTCACAAGAAATGGAATTTTAACATTACAGAATTTGTTTTGAAACCTATAATTAAGCCTATACAAAAGAAATATATGTAAGTATTAAGCATAAACATACCACATATTTTAAGAAATAATCACTGTAACTATAGTGGGTTTTTTTTTTTTTTTTTTTTTTTTTTTTTTTGACAATTTAGTTAAGTATTTCTTAAAATGTCCATTAAACTTGTAAATTCAAATGAAGCTGACTAATTTATATGCAATATATGCTGTGTGTATTGTTAAATCTACTTAACTGTGCAATTTATCCACAAAATAGAATCAATTCCGGAAGCATTGACTACATTTCATAAGTTGTATGAAATTAATTTGACACACAATGATATTTTTTAATTTGTAACTTTTATTTAGTCACCGTATTTTATTACACTATTTTAATTAACTATTTAGTTTAGTATTTTAAATTGTTCTTCTTAATTAATGTTCAACATTCACTTTAAAATTTTACGAAATTTATTCGTGCATGCTTTTGATTGGCTAGACCTGCCTTCAAAAGATTCTTATACTCAGAAGCAATAAATTTATTATATATTTTATTGAAATTTAAACGTTTTTCATTTCTGAAACATATTTACAAATATGGAGCTTAATATTTACATAAAATATATAGTTTAATATTTGCAGAAGATCTTCAAAATTGTTATTGTTTTCACCTTAAAAATTCGAGTTTCCAAAATTAGATTTTCGTAATCTTAATTTCAACTTCTTCAACAGAAGAGAAATTCATTTATTTTATGTGTGTGCGCGGCTATTATTAAAATAAAAAACACCTAATTAAAAATATGCTACAGTAATTTGATAATGAGGAATTATAATACTTTTATAAAAATTATTATTCACTAAACATTATTGCTGTTTTCAATTAATGTTAATTTTTATTTGTGTGCTTGTATTTTTCCTGTTATTATATAGTACGAGGGTGAAGTTGTTAAAGTTCATAATTAATCATGTTAGGGCTGTAAACAATTTTAGGGCTTTCGAAATTTTATAATTTTTGAAAGTAGTAAATATAGATTTAAACTAATAATATTAATGGTTAGTGTGATTCAAAAAGTGTAATGGTTCTTGTCAATGAACTTCCACATGTGTTTTATGCGCTGAGAATTTGAAGAGGAGAGATTTCACTTTAATTATCGGCAAATATACCAGCTATTGCTGTTGTTATCCATGTCTTTGATACATCAATGCCTAACAATTTTCTGATGTAAACAATGTGTTTTATTGCTTACAACAGAAAATTGTTAGGCATTCATGAATCTCCTACAAAAAAAGTATTTTGGTATTTGAATCATCAATGGTTTAAACATTTCTAATGTCTTTTGCAAGTTCCCAAAGGTCCTGAGATAATTGAGCCACCATTACCCGATACTTTCTTTTTCTATGTAATGTGCCATTTGAGTCATCAATGGCCAATATTTTTCTTTGGCATGTAATGTCTTGTACAAATCTCCAAAAGAAAAATCTTAAGGAATTTGGATCACCAATACCTTACTTTTGTAAACAAAGTTTTTTCCACAAATTCTCAAAAGATCAGTCTGGGTTACCAACACCTGATACTTTTTCGTAAGCGACGCTCTTAAGAATCTCCAAAATTAAGAGTTCTGAGGAATTTGGGTCATCAATGGCTAATATTTTTCTTTTGCATGCAACACCTTTTACAAATTCTCAAAGGTAAAATACCTATGATATTTGGTTCACCAATGGCCGACACTTTCCTTTACAAGTAATGTCCTTTAGCAATCTGTAAAAAAGAAAAAAATCCAGTAGTGTTTGGGTCAGACACTTTCCTTTCATGAGTAATGGTTTTTACAAATATTTAGTCTTGCGATATAAATCAGGTGTTGCCCAATAAATTGGAATAATTTCATATTCTTGTAAAATGATCAAGTGACATCAGAGCTGTAAGTAATCGATTTTTATCAGAGGAGGAATACAGTGAAATGAAAGTAACTCTAGAGACATAAGCCGAACAAATTTATTTAACAAACACAAAAAAACGCGACATTAAAAAAAAAAATCAGAAATACTTGCGGTGCTCTGTTGCTAACACTTCATCCCGAAACTATCTCAGCAACTGATCGCGGTTTTCGAAATTAAAACCAAGATCTTATAAAATAAAGACGGAGCACTTTAAGTTAGTTAGGTGGCGCTATTCAAAGTAATTAACTTCTCATTGTCGGCGGAAACTTTTCCTTGATGGAAAAGTTCTGTCCTTTTGAATAAATAACAAAATGAAATAAATAAATTAAATTACCAATGGAGTGATTCTGGCAATCTCTTTAAAATGCAAAACTAAGTTTAGCAAGTCAGATAAGCACATTAAATGAGAATTGAAATAGGATAACAATATACAAATACAAAACATTTTAAGAACAAAAATTATTTTACCGACTTAATACATCTACACTTTTGTGCAAAATTCTTTTGAGGTGAACAATTTTGAAGTTATGAGGCTGTGTAGCGAGTGCCTACAGTCTGGAAGTAGTATTAAGCGTTCAAACCTAACCATGTTAATGGATTATGGTCCGTTTGAATAATAAATTCATGATGACCGTCAAAATTCTATAGTAGAATATTTTTTCACTCTTTCTATAGTAGAGTATTTTTACTATAGAAAGAATATTTTTACTACGTCTCCCTTTCTCTAGTAGAATATTTTTTTCAATATGCATAACATTTTTACTTAGATACAAAATAGGATGTTCGTTTTGATTGTCACCTAGCTAGGATACAATTATCCTTATTCCATAATCAGGCGCAACAGTTTGGACGATAAATTGTCGTTTAAAATCGGGGACAAATAATATGGATTTACTAAATAGCAGCTCCTTAAGTTCCTGGAAGAATCAGTTTATTGAATCTTTCCCTTTTTGTTTGTTCCCTATAGAGCATCTGTATGAAGAGAGGCAAAAACATAGGAATATATTGTCTGTAATATGTCCAGACATTGTCCCAAGAAGACTCTCATTTCGGATTTTGCATTTGGTGTTGGATATTCTTCATTGGTTTGTCATTTATTAATTCTATATCATGACTAATTAAGTTAGTTTCTCCAGGGTTGTAAGGGGAAAAAGCGAAAATTTCCATAATATTTCTTTTAAATCCTCTGTTTTTTTCCTTACAATCTTTTCTCTAACCGATTTTCTTATAAAGCTTTTGAAAAATTAATAAATATGTTAAGAACTAAAGATGTCTGAGGTATTTCTAGTTTCATATCTCTTTCGACTTCTAAAATCATGTTACGTTCTTCTGCTTTCATGTAATATGATTTAATCATATTTACATGATACACATGATTTGGTTCATTTTGTCCGTCAAAACTGATGGCATATCGGATACCTTCCTCTCAATTTTTCCTTGTCCTTTCCAATGCTTGTGTTAACGATTAGTGACTAAACTTATACTAAATCACCAGGAGAAAATTCTCTTTTAACAGCATTTCTATCACACTACACCTTTCTTTTAAGCTGATTTTCTTTCATGTTCCAAACAGCTATTTCTTAACATCTTTTCATTCGATTGATCACTTAAAAGACGTATTCCACAACATTATTATTTACTTTCACACGTTGTATTTTCATGTGTAGGCAAACACAGAGCAGCTGGTTGATAATTTTCTCATTCTGAAGCAGCTTCAATACACATAACATGAAGGATTCTTTTCAAAGTTCTATAGAAACGTTCCAGCGGATTGTTTTGTGGATGATGAATAGAGTTCTCACATACTTAATTCGAATCTTTCTAAGAATTCTGCAGTCAAAGTACTAACAAAGGAAGTTACTTGATCAGTTTGAATACATTTAAGAAAACAATGTGACTGAAAATTTTCAAAAATGCATCTATTACAGTTGTTGAATGTATGTTTGTGATAACTACAGTTTCGGGATATTTTGAAGGTATACATAAAGCAGTGATGATATATTTTTTTCCATTTTGATGTAGGTAATGGAATAATAGCATCAATATTTGCTTTTGAAAACATCTCAGAAATTATAGGCTCTAGAGTTAATGGAGTTTTCTTCTTATCATTTCCTTTTCTTGCACGTTGAAAAAGATCACAAATTTTCACAAATGTCTCTTCTTCCTTGTAACATTATGCTCAATGGAAACATCTTGCCAATCGATCCTTGGTTTTCTTCAAGCCTAAAATGTCCAGACGTCCCTTTACGACATACTTTCGTATTTTGAGAACTTAATTTTTCAGGAGTAACTAACTGTAACTAGACTCTCTTGTTCAGTTTTATCTGGCTTTTTCTTCATTAGAATATCTTTATTAGAGAGGCTATAATTTGAAGATGTGTTTTTTTCTACTTTAGCATGTTGCATAAAGGAGAATAATTCTTTATCATCTTGCTGCAGTTCAATCAGTTTTTCTGAATCAATTTGAATAAGAGGAATTATGATGTCGTCTTCTATACTAAACTCTGGTAACGCAAACGTATCTTCTGCTGCTGTGAGAACTTGTAACTCCTCTTCAGCTTCCATCTTCAGATGGTTTCTCGTTCCAAATTCTTCTTCTGTGTCTATGGCGTTTTCTTTTTGTTTCTCTTCTAGTTTTTTTTTCATTTGTGCTCTTGTTATAGTGTTGATTTCAAATGGAATGTCTTCTTTTTCTGTCTTCTTTGATAAAAATGGTGTACGATTCCCCCAACAAATATCTTCCTTGATCAAGTTCGTTTCTAATAACAGAAGCTTTAGTTATTAAATGTTCAAGATTATATTTCAATTCAATTTTAACCAATGGTAAACATATTGATGTAAGATTCATAGATTGTTGTATCTTTTCTCCTGTAAACATATATCTGGTTTTATGATCATTTGTGGCAGACAACATCAATCACCAGAGTCCCTTAATACTTAAATCGGAATTCCAGTTACAGTTCCTAACGTTGTATAAAGTTGCCAAAATTTATCTTTGATTACATCTCTAATTCCATTTATAAATGAATGATGATTCTTGAGATTTCTTGCGTTTAAGACATTTAGGACGCTAGTGTTGATAAGATCCAAACCTCTGTACTTTCAAAAGTGTCTTCCGGTTTCACAGATCTAAGATGAATATATCGGTTAGGCGTTTGAAATTTAGAAAAATTATCTCCAATTTTCTCTTTGTTTTCAAGAAAACTTTTTATTCTCAAAGACAAGCTTCTTCTCTTCTTGTCTAGAACTATTTTCTTTTCAATTTTTCCACGCACATCTTCTTAAGAATCTAGCTTTTCGTATAACTTTTTTCTCCTCATTTATCTAAAAAAATGATCTCGAACTTCCACTGGTACTCGATGTTTTAACTGATCGGTAACCATTAATGATTTTAATTGATCGAAAGTAGTAGTTCCTTAACCGGTCACCCATTCTCGAAAATGATTTTCCAACTCATAACTAAAATCAGTCCAAATAGATTCCAGTCCTTTTTGATGCTTCATAAATTTTTGATGAAACTTTTGTGAACTTAGTTTAAAAAGTTTCAATAACGAACATTTGGCATGTTCATAATCTCCAGCTTTATCTGCCTTTTCTCTAGCAACAAGCTGAATTATCTCTTAAGGAAGAAGTTTTACCAAATGAGAAACAAAATCTTCCTTATCGACTCGAGGCCACACTACCTGGCACTTGTCGTCACTTTCTAGCCGCCCAACCTCTTCAATGGTCAGGGTGCTTGACTGCGGATGGAGAGGTCCTAGGTTCGAATGCCGGTTCAGGCATGGATGTACTTTCTCTGTCTCCCGTTTTTCTTCTTTCCTTGTATAAATGGGTTGTGAATGACTGCCTATCCTATAAACGGGTACCTATAGCATGTGTGTACTGAGGAAGTCGGACTCCATACCAAATTACGGTTGAAAAAGTGGTGCAGCGCCCACCATACTGCCAACCTAGCTGGCACAAGACAACAGTATTACTTTCTTTTTCATCAAATTTTTGCCTAATACAACGAAGTTCTGCTCTGATTGGAGATTGTGCATTTGTGGGATGAACAATATATTCTATCTTCTTTCTAGTTTATATTTTTTTCTCACTCCTCCTTTGCTCTTCTCTGCGAACATTTATCGCTCTTCAATTTTTCCGTTCTTCAATTATAGAATTTAAAAGTTCTTTTAGAAATTCTTCATGAAAATTTGGACTCTTAATAATTGCCTCTTTTAAATTAATAATTTTCATAGTAAGAATTACTTCAATTCCTAATTCTGACGCAAGTGTTTGTTTGTAAATCATGTTTCCTAACTTTCGCGAGGAAAGCCATATTGAGAGATAAAATTTAAAACCAACACCTTGCTTTTCAAAATTTGCACAGTTAAGATCGTTTAAAATTTTCAATTAGCTTCTCTCTTAAACACTTTAATAAAATAGTTTTGATTACAAAGTTATTTTTTTTACTAAGTGAATATTTTAATAGACCAAATATAATTTCAAATATTTTTCTTTATCTAATATATAGTAAATTGAATCAAAATTATTATAATCTAAACAATAAAGTTTTTCAATATAAATTATTGCAATAAATATTTCAATAATTAAACTCAGAAACTTTAATTTCAAAATTTAATAAATTCAATCAAATTTGATTTCAAAATCACTTCAGTTTCGAGTTTATTTAGATATCACTAACTCAAACAGTTTTGTTTTTTTAAACACATACATAACAATTTATCATATCATAAAAAACTTCAAAATATTTTTCTTTCAGAAAGTGAATTAAGAAACATTTGATATACAAAAGTATGTACTATATACATACACTAAACACATTTTTATGTATTGCAAATAAATACATATGCATATTTATTTTGCAATGATATTAAAATAAGTTAAAACTATTTAAACTTTAAAATGTATCAAAACTCTTTCAAAGCAATTAAACAGACATTTTTTAACAACAAATAAATTAATACGATAATGTTGCACTAAACATGACATTTTCGAAATTGCATAAAATATTTTTATACGAAACTCAGCATAAAATTTTAGATTATATTTTCATTTAATCTTCTTATGTAAAACTTAAATCTATAAAAAACACTTAAATCAATACTTATAGCTTATTTAAAGGATACTTCTTTCTGAGTGTGGTGTTCTACCTTCTTAATATATACATTAATTAATATTTAGTACGTGGTGTTCTTAATTATGAGCAATGATGTTCTAAGTTATTAATACACTCATTAAACAATATTTAGTAAGTGATTTACTTAATAATTATGAGAAGTGATGCCTAAGCAATACAGATTATATTAATTAGAATAAGCAATAATACTTAAATTTAGTCATACAGATTGTACTAATTATAAGAAACAATAATACTCAATTAGTTTGTACAATACAAGTAGTGTCGATTGTAAAGAGTAATGATTCTCAAAGTATTTAATTGAAGTACAGGATGTACTAATTACAAATACCAATGTTTCTAAAAAATTTTAATTATAGTACAGGTTGTACCAATTATACAGAGCAAGTATTTTATACAATACAAGTAATATCGATTGTAAAGAGCAATGATGCTCAGATTATTTAATTACAGTGCAGGATGTACTTATTAAAATATACCAATGATTCTAAAAAGATTTTAGTTATAGAAGAGGTTATACCAATTATAAAGAACAATAATACTCAAGTTCTTTATACAATACAAGTAGTAACGATTTTAAAGAGAAATGATGCTTATATTATAGAGAAATGATGCTTATATTATATTATAGAAATGATGCTTATAAGTATTTATTTACAGTACAGAATGTACTAATTACAAACACCAATGATTCTAAAAAGATTTTAACTGTAGCATAGGTTGTACTAATTATTAAGAAAAACTATTTTATTCAATACAAGTCGTATCGATTGTAAATAGCAATGATGCTCAGAGTATTTAATTACAGTACAGGGTGTACTAATTAAACTCTTCAATTTTAAACAAAATACAATTTCTTGATTGTTATTACTCAAAAGTCATATCGGAGTTTTCTTTCAGAACCGTACAAACTCTCAGAACTGAAGCAAAGACGGATGTAAAACGAGGAACTTCATAATTGGATAGACCAGGATATAAAAGGAGACTGGGTTACCAACTCCAGCTCCATTAGGGCAACAATTCCATTATGTGATTCACAATAATACTGCATTTACCAGAGCGATTGGTAGATATTAATAGAACTGTGGATTATGAAATTGATGTTTAGCAACTAATCAAATAGTTGACCATTGAATTGGTTGGATTCCTTTGGCGGTTTCGAAACATTTGGAATCATGTGAATGTGAACTGAAGAAAGTTTTGACGGTTAAAAGTGTGTCTGAAATATTTTGATTGATTCTCTGGTTATTTCTATTAATGATTTGAGTAAAGAGCTGCCAAAATTACTTTAAAATTATTGGAGCCTTATATTATTTTTTTTCAGTAGTTCAGTAATGCAGTACTTCTCATATTTTATTGGTTTATCGAAAATGGCTTGCTAGATTGCAATGAATCGAAATAACCACTTTGTTGATAGATCAACAATATGATGATAAACATTTCAAGATCTTATAATTAGATTGAAATCTCTTTAATTTCTGTAGAGGTATTCTCAACAACCAAAGAATTATTAAGCAAACATTAGTGTTGACGTACAAATTTTTTTTAAATAAACACACAAAGGTATAAAGAGTAATCTAATGAAGAATCTATACAATTGTCTTCGAGTATTGATAATCATTAGTCCATTTTGATTGTTATGTTATTGAATTTCTTCGTGTCCTATTTAATGATAAGTTCTATAACTTTTTTAGAAAAATATGAATTATAAGGAAAATATCAATGTGATTTACCAACTTTTAAATAGTCTGAGAATTTTAAAAAATAAATTTATTTATCTTTCAGAAGAAGATAATTATTGCACATTTACTATCAAATGTAATAGGTTTATATAAAGTAATTAATATTAATTAAAGCCACCCAGCCTGTCTAGTAGTTAAAATGTTTGACTGCGGATAGGGAAGTCTTGGGTTCGAATCCCGGTTCGGGCATGGATGCACTTTCTCTCTCTCTCCTGTTTATATCCTTTCCTTGTATGAATGGAGTACGAATGGTTGCCTACAATATATAAAGGAATACCTATGGCATGTGTGTACTGAGGACTCCACAACAAATTATGATTTAGTTAGAAAAGTGGAGCAGCGTACCCCATATTGCGAACCTGTCTGACACTCAACAAAAAAATGAATAAACAAAAATAATGAAAGTCACTTTTGCTATCCTCTATTAAATTAAATTAAATTTAATTCAATTTAAGAAGTTAGATATATTGTTTGGAATCCATGTACCTAAAACAATGAAAAATTGTTCACCATTTGCTTTAAATAAAATGTTATGTTTATTTATAAGCACGGTATTAAATATATTTTTAATCTATTTCAGTAAGATAAAAATTTAACTTTTCAATATTTTTCATTTTAAAATATAATTAAATTTTGTTTCATGGAAATTTATGATTACCAAGTAATATTGTTTTCCAATATTGTTATTACGGAAATTTGATATGTTATAAGCTTCTTTCGACGTATAGATTCAAGAATAAAAATGTACAAATACATCAAAAAATTATTTATATGTAATACTATATTATACTTTTTAGAGAAATTAAAAACTAGTATTGTATTTGTTTAGTTTTCAATAAAAATAAAATTTCTAACTTTAACATTGTTAATATTTATATTCTCAAGCTCACACCCTCACTATTTTCCAAATGCAATGAAGTTATCTTATATATTTAGTACATATTTTTGGTAAAAAATGCTCAAATCACTTTTATAAGCATATATTTTAACTTAGAATAATCCTGTAATTAATAATATTTTAAAATGAGAAATTTGAAAAAAAAAATGTGAAATCAGAATATTAGAAACGCTTGGAAGTAAACCTGGTTAAACATGTTTTGGCATCTTTACCTTGGATGTAGGAATTGTATATTTTGTCTAATACGTCTACTGTTTTTATTTCGGTCTTAACAATTTGGAATGCTAACTTCAAAAATTACCTCTGATAAAGCAACAAAAAACATTGACTGTCGCGCTCTAAACATGTTTCTTGAATAAATTTTGCCTAATTAGATTGAAAAAATAAATTTTTTTAAATTCCAGTTAATAAAATTCTAGCTTATTTTACATTTAAAGCATCTTGACACATGCACAACAAGTTTTACATATATCTGAATAAATAATCAAAAGTGGTCGTAAATTAACACGATATTAATAATTTGACCTACTTTGCTGCCACAGCTTTATAAATTAAATGCAAAATAGAGTAAATACATATGTACTTCTTTTGTTTTAGTTTCAAATAATTGATTATTTAAAATTATCAACGATCTGTACTATTGACATGATTTCTTAAGAAAATAATTAAAGCACTGAGAAAATGAATAAAAAATATTTATTGAGAAGTTAAATAAGAATATTAGTGCATTATATAGCAATTCATAATCATTCATTAGTTATATATTTTTGAATATTTTTTTATTATTATTAACATTTTATAACATAACCAGATAAAAGTAAGCACAATTATATATGTTATAACATCATATTCAATTTGATAGCAAAAACTTTAAAGATAACAGTGAACTGTAATGATAAATATGTAAAATAGCTTTAAATGTAATAAAAAAATTTATTAAGAAAATAGTCATGCTACACATTTTCAAATGTAATCAAACAAATTTTAAGTCATATACAATATGTATACAAAAAGTTATTTTAAATAACAAATTATATAAATAATATCAACTTCCTTACATTCTTATTTTAGAATATTTACAAGTATAAAACATATTTTACGATATAAATGCATACCGAACAATTAAATTTAAAAAACTTATTTTTATTTTCCTTATCAAAAAACATTTGGAAAATATGGTAAACTAATTTTAAAAATCGTAACCTAAGAGCTTAGAAATTTCTCTCTTAGGGAAGAAGAAATTTAAATCATACTTATAGTATCATGCACAAATCTTAAAATTAATTAATTATTATTAATTTATTAATTTGAATCTTCTTATTTCAAAAATGTTATATTTAAATTTTCGCATAAATTTTTTTTATTACCAGAAAATAATAAATATTATTACTAATAAAGCATATTGTTTATTTTATTGACTTAAAGATATTTTATATTAAAATCTCGTTTAATATAAAATATTTATTTAATTAGATAAAAAGATTGCCATTTATTTTTTTATGATAATTTTTCTAAAATCATTTTAAAAGTATGTACATTAATTATTCTTCTAACTGAACTTTAAATTTACACCCAAATTAAAATTTAATGTTCTTATTATTCCTGAAAATTAAATGGATAAATAGATATTTACTATATTTGTTTTCAGAAATAAATTAAAGTATGCAAAGGTTTCTCTTTAAAGAAACATTTTGTTTTACTATTTTAAAAGAAAAATATCTCTCAAGAGGATATTGAAGGGGTATGAAAGGAAAAAAAAATTTTATAATATAGATCTGTTAAAATTTTGAGCAACATTATTATACCATATCACATTTCATAAATAAACGCAAATAGAATAGTAGAAAATTTATTTAATTTAATTTTCGTAACTTAAATCTTTTTGATTTAAATAGTTTTTATATTAATTTTTAATGTTCTCTGTTTAGTTTATAAATCTTTTTTTATTTTAAAATTTATATTTTTCTTAAAATATTATAAATGTATGTATAACATAAGCAGGGTGAGCAAATTTTTTAGCGAGACAAATTAGGTCAATTAAGTTTTTTTTTTTTTTTTTTTTTTTTTTTTTTTTTTTTTTTTTTTTTTTTACAAATGAAAAACTTTTTTATACATAAAGGGAAATATTTATTTGAAATTTCAGACCATTTGTTTTTCATAAATTTAAAATTATACATAGTACATGAATTGATTTTAGGAAGCATTTTTTCATAACTCCTAATTCTGTAAATTTTTTTATCATCAAAGTACTTACATTGAATTTTAATTTTTTACAGAAGAATGACATTTAAAATAGTGTTAGAGATATAAAAACTTTCAAAAAATGTGCAATGCTTTCGACAGTTTAATTCTAAATGTATTAAATTATTCTGTGATTCTAAGAGATTTTTAAAGTAGAGATATTAGTTTAATATGACTCAAGCATAAAAAATTGTTTAATTTCTTATAACACCCTCATATTGCAGGACATAAAGATTTAGATTTTATTTTATTTCAAGATAATTATTGAAAATGTTTTAAAAATAACACCTTCATGCATGAAGATTTATATTTAATACCTTCCTTTAATTTCAAGATAATTACTGAATATTTTTAATAATATTTTACAATAAGAAAATTATCCATAAATTACTACCATATGCAGTTCACACAAAATTTTATTACATAAATTTATTTGCAATATTAAAAATCTTATTAAAATAAATTGAATAGAAATAAAATTTTCCCTTTTAAATTCATTGCAATTTGCTTTTTAATAGGAAAAGTGGTTAACCATTTTTTAATTCAAAGTATACATTTATCAGACTACAGTTGCTTATACACAAAATCTTACTTGAATTGCGAAACGTCCTTTTATTTATTGATTATATTTTGGTAAATATATTATTTAAAAGAAGAATTTTGAAATCACATAGTAGTTATTTTAAAATCTTATGTTAATTTCATTTATGCACCAAAATTGTTAGTTTGTTAAAGTTATGAAAGAGAAATATATAATCAGTATCCACCCATTATAGGAATTAAAAATTAGATAAATATTTAGATCGGATAGTTTTAAATTTATTCTTACATTCATCATATTCTTCATAAACACATTTATCAAATTAAAATATACATTTCCCTTTCAATTATCAAAATACCTAATTTCTATCTTATTTTCAGAAAATTATCATTAAAAATATTATTTTTCAGAATGGTATTTCTTCTTATTTAAAAGTAATGTTTATTGCTTTCTTCAGTTTGAATTTGTTTCTTTTGGTGTAATCATTTAAATGATGTTCACTTTCTTCAATATTTCTATTTAGTGCTTGGAAAAAATAATGTGTAACTATAAGAATTTTCATAGGAATTTTTAGTACTTTATGAACAACCACACAAAAACTAATGCAACGACAAAAGCTATTAAGAATAAAAATATGATCTCAATATGCTTCCTGACGTCACCAATCTCATAAATACAACTCGTGAACGTGTTTAGTATAAATTAAAATTATACACTAATTTTAATTTAAAGTAAAGAAAAAATGAGTTAATCCTCATGTAAATTAACATTGTAAATTCGGTTAGAAATTTTTAACAAAATAAATGAAGTTAACAAATCATATACAAAAGTCTTCCTAAACTTCAGCGAAATAATTCAGAGTTTACAAAAGAGATGTAAAATACGATAAGTTGAAATTGAAGCTAAAAATAGAAAAAACGAGAAAAAAATTGGGAAAAAAGAACATATAATAAAAGTTTTTTCATTGAGGAATTTGGCTGAAGGCGAAAAGCATTTCGAATTTATTTTTGTGTAAAGATTATATAGGATAAACATTATACAAATAAACTATATCCTATGCCTTTTAATTAATGAAGCAGTAATAAAAAATTGAATAAAATCAACTTTAATAATGAATAAAAAACAAAAGACAATGAAAAAGAAATTTTCAAAAAATAAAATAGACAGCAAAATATAGTTAGTGTACATAACGGTGTAGAAATTTAAATTTTTTATGAACTTATTTTTCTAACTTAAGAACTTATTTTTTTTTTTAGAATCTTGAAAGGTATAAAATGTTGAAAAAATTCTACTTTTTATTAGCTTTTGTAGCGTTTTTTGCTAAGAATCTCAAAAAGATCACGTTGCGAACGGATTTGTCGGGTTAGTCCCCATTTGGATGTGTCATGTTTGTTGATGAATTCCCACTATAGAAAATCTGAATCTGATGCTAAAGAATGACGTTGAAAATGAAGTTGAAATTATGTTTCCATCGACGTTGAAAGGTCTTTCATCGTCGATGCCTTAGTGCTTTGATATTATAGACACTTTATCGGACATTAGAGGGCGTCTTATAATAATAATAAAATAGCATTTTTAAGATCATTGAGCAATTATAAAAAATATAGTCAAGCAATGTAGACACACCTGTCATATTCAAATATTACACTTCTAAGCTTTATAAATATTTTGTTAAATTTTTTATAAATTCTAAACTACCTTCCGATACATAAGGGACTTTTTCTCATGTATTTACAATAAATCGTATTTTCTTTTTGTGTATTTATAATGAATCGTTTTTTGTGTATTTATAATGAATCATTTTTTTTGTGTATTTATAATGAATCATTTTTTGTGTATTTATAATAATTCGTTTTTCTGGGCATTTATAATGAATTGTTTTTTTTCTGTGTGTTTATAATGAATCGATTTTTTGTTTTTTTTCGTTAAAGTATGAATCATAAGAAATTTGTGTTCATATAAATCATATTTGTGTTCTGCATCATTTTTCACTCGATAAATATATATTTTAATGAGAAAATTAATAAAATGTGAGTTATACACATTTGTTTTTTGTTTCTGAATCTATAAAAAATAAATGAAGCCAAAATATAGCGAATTTTTAAATCATTGTCATTCAAAAATTTTCCCTGTTGATTTTAATTCTGAATAGTTAAAAATTGCGATACACTCTAAACTGCATAGAATTAAGATAATCACCCTCATCAATTTTAGTGTAAGACAGATTTTTCTTTAAGAAACAAATAAATAAAATTTGTGAAGAAAATCAGATCTCATTTTTTAAAATTTGTTCAGATATACCTAAATAGATGGGTTTAGTCATTCCAAATGTTATTCAACACACGTGATATCAACGGGTGAGCATTAAGGCATAGATCACCATGAATGATATTTTTTTACATTCTAGTAACTTAACAGGTATGCAAAAATTAAGATTTTGTTTAAACTGATTAATCACATATTATTTTGATAATGAAAATACAAAAAAACATGAATAGTAGCTTCCTGTAAATAGCACTTATAGGAAGAATGATTTTTTTTTTTAAAAAAAAAAAACTCAAGTAGCATTGTGAAGCAGACAAGGGGATATTAATATTCTCACCATCTATTTTTTTTTTCTTTGAAAATTATTTACTTTCCGAGTGTTTATTAAGCGTGAAACAAATTACAATGTTCTTAAAGATAATTTCAATAAGCAAAAGGAAATTAAATCATTTTTTTTATAAAGATACACATGTAGTAGCGGATTTATTATGACATTCAACAATACTTGGAAGAACAACGTACGTTACACAGAACAGCATACAAAATATGAGAGCAAAACTTATGCTTTTGATCTGGGAGGGGGGGGGTGGAATAAAAAAACCTGATTCTATAAGCACTCATTTATCTCTAAACTGATTAGTGTAACTAAAACATGACCAAATGAAAATTCTCATAATTTACAAAGTATAATAATAACATCATAAATTATAATTAAAATAATGACAAATAATAATTAATAGCATTTAAAAATTATTTAATAAGAAATGAAGAGGATTCATTCTTTCATAGAAAAATTAACAACAGAAATATAAGAGTCTTTTTTACTCTCTTTTTATATGTATTAAGATTAATTTTATTTGTACTAAAAATTATGTAATTCTTATAATTTGACGTAAACACCTTTAATTTTTTTTAAAAAGTAAGTAATTAAAAATACGAAATAGTGAATACTTTTAAAAAAATACCATTTATAGAGAGTTAGAATAAAAAAAAATCCTGAAATGAAATGGCAAAAATAAAAGTGAAAAAAATTGGATTAAAATGAAATTGAATTAAAAAATGCGTAAACAAAGTAAAAAATATGACATAAAACGTTATAAAAATTGGAAAGTTTTAAATTAAATGTCATCTGTTTAAATTTTTTTTCGTGTGAAATGGATAGCTTGTCTTAAACTATCCTTTTATATTTCTTATGAAGGCAAATAATTTATTTTCAACGATAATGGTGTGTATTCATCTCATAAAAATTTTGGGACTAAAATATTTGAAGCGTCTATTAATCAATTGAGATTATATTTCCCTGTAGGGCTAAATATGAGAGAATTTTTGTACGTGCGATTACAATACCAAGAAATAATAGCTTATGTTTCTATTAACAATCTATTCATACTATTTAGTTGATGAATTTGAAATATCTTTGTAATTTTCAAGTTATCTAGCATTGTATTTATAAAACAAAATTAAATTTCTCATTAGACACATTTTAAATTTTCCCTCAATGAAAAATTTAAATTTCTTCAAAATACAAACAAAAAAAAATTAATAAGTAACTTAAATTTAATTAAATCAAATGCTCAGGAATTTATTATTCATTATCTAGTTTGATTTACATCTGTTTTATTGATATATATTGATATTTTTGATTAATTAAAAATGATCAAGAAGTGGCTATTATTGTCTATGGTATTTTTAATGTTTATTTAATGATGTTAATAATTAAAATTTCCAACCTTTTAATGAATGTATTAAACATTAAAGTAAATTAATTATTGGCATTAGTTATAATGTGTGATTGTTTTCATTTTCCGGAGAGCATTATAATGAAAGATTTCAAAATCCATTGGAAAGCAGCTAAATTTCGTTAGTAATTGAATATTATATTTTTTACTTTTTAAAGCTATATATATATGTATGTGTGTATATATCTGTGTTTCAATGTTTATGTTTTATTCTAAACATTCTGTTCATAAAAATGAATTTAAATTAATTCATTTTTATGATTGAATTGAAATTTTGTTATAATTCGCAAATTATTCATCAGCAAATTCATTAAAAAATTGCTAAATGTATTAATTATTTTTAAATCTCATAATCGCTTGGAAAATTGCTTAATAAGTTCAAAATTGAATTTTCAATCAAAATAGCAAATTTCTTTAAAATGTAAAAAAAAAGATGCTCATGGACAAAGTAATTTTATAATTTTTTGGAATTAATTTAACTATTCATATTTTACTTTTTAATAAAAAAATAATCAGATATTTATATATATTTAATTTTTGAAATTTTTATTATTCATCTGTAATTGTGATAACAATTTTTTCATAATCCAAAAAATCTTCAGAGTTTGAAAAAAAAAATTTTGTATGTCAGATGATTGTAAATATATAACCATTTCAAAAATATTTTTCCCAATCAAAAATTTACTCACAGGAATTTTTTTTATTGTAAAAAAATTGTTTAAAGACAAAAACTTTAAAAATGAAATTCTTTTCCAGAGGAAAAAATTTGTAATAATGAAATCCCATCACGAAATGTTGATGTATTTTAGTCCTTACAAATTGGAATTTTATAAAGAAAGGTATTGTTATGACCAAAAATGAAATTAGTAGATTTCAAATAGAAAACGGTTAGAGAACGGTGCAATAGTGATAAAAAGAAACGAGTTCTGTTGACTGACCAAATAAAGTACAATTTAATGTACATCCTATTGCTTTGGTCTCCATTCAGACAGAGGCATCTCCTACATTACCTGGTCGACACCAATAATCTCCTTCTCTTATGTACTTCATCCAGAGATCAGATTAGGATATCCAGTGGCCTTAGAATTTGGTTTTAAGTGCTTAAAGCACTCTAAAGTGTACAGTTTGATCTAAAGTATAATTATCAGCATTTTGGGCCATTACTCACTATTTGATCCGCATCACGTGATGGTGCGTGTGCCTCAGTCCCAACTTTGTGTCCGTCACTCTGGACCGGTGACGCAATGGGTCAATCGATAGTTCACTCGGCTCACCGAAAAAATAGCCTTCAGTGTTATTAGAGAACTTATCTTTTACCCAATTGTGTCCATACTTTTTTTAAAGAAGGAAATATCAGCCGTAATGGAACGTTTCTGTATTTGTTATTCTATTAGTTTGCGAACTCTTCCGCAATAATTTTTTTGCCTTTTTTTCAACTCGGGGAATTATTCAAATAAACTAAATATTGTATAAAATTTTATGCATTCAAAATCTTACTTGAGGTTCCTTCAGATGAAAAATATGAGATTGTTGGTCAGGAGAATAAGGACATGAAAAAAATAGAAGGAGAAGTACAGGGGCTTATCCTGTCTTGATTTATGTATGCATAAATCAAGAAAAATTAAACTTTAAAAGTAAAGATAGGAGATGTAAAGAAATATAAAATCTTAGATGTGTATATAGATTAAAAGAAAAAATTAACATTCAAATAAAACGTGTAAAATTTTAAGTATATATTATTAAGCTTCAATTTTACTCACAATATTATTTTTATTATTGTTATATTATTTTTGTCTCTTAAAATCTTATTTTAAGAAATTCTGTATTTGATAAATTTTATAATTTAATTTAACGTATTATTAAACTTTTATTTACAATAATTTTATTACGGTTTTACATCTTTTTTTTTTTTTTTTTTTTTTTTTTTTTTTTTTTTTAAATTATATTTTACAAAAATCTCCATTTGACAAACTTATCGGACAACAGTTTTAAAAAACTACGTTATTAAACTTTATTTTTACTCACAATAATATTTGCGTTTTTATAGCTTTTTACTTAAAATCTTATTTTACGAAATTATTTTTTATTTGACAGATTTTATAATTTAATTTAGTAGAATAAAAACAAATTTAGTGTAGTATAGTTTAAATAATTCTTTTCACAAACCTTGATTGGAAATGACTCGCCTGGAAAACATAAGATAAAAACAATGATTTGATATGCCTAGTTGTAGCTTTCAATGATTATAGTGTATTTGAAAATTAAGTTACTTAGCTTAATATATTTAAATTGTTAATTTAATTTATTATATATTTAAATATAATATTTTACAGCTAGATGAATTTATTAGGGTTGCAATATATAAGAAAAAAAGTGAAAAGTTTTAAATAAACCAATATTTCTCTATTTAGCACATCCATTGCCTCAAAAGTCTTTATTTTGTAACTAAGAAATTTTTATGTATGAAGTTATGTTTATCAGAATAGAAACAAGACTAATTATCATAAAATAAAATTAAGTAATTTTAAAATATAAAACTTTTAAAAAAAATTTGTAGATTTTTAGTTGGTTTATTTGGCGAAGAATTTTTTTCCAATGTTACTTGAATGAATCTTATATGTTTTAGATGCCTTTTTTTACATTTCATTATAAGCACATTTAACAAGTAAATACAAAGATAATTTTAACGTCTCAAAATGGTTATAAATTTATTTTTAAAGAACAAATTACGACTGCATATTAGATAATTATTTGGATAAAATCAGAAAATGCTTATAACTTAAATTTTCTTTTAATTGCTTGAGTACACATTTGAAAAAATTTAAAATTTGTAGACCCTATATAGTTTATTTTTTATTTAATCATTTGATGTAGTTTTAGTGAAAATTTATCTACAAAAACATTAAACTACAAAATGAAAATTACAATGATTAAATAAAAAATAATTCTTTACTTTACAAAAACTACATAAAAAACCTATATTATTTACTCCTCTAACAAAATCTCATACAATATGTAATACAAGAAGTTTTGTTATAATTTCTTAATTTTACTTTCTCTGCATGATACGTATTCCATCTCAGTTCCAAATAGAATAATTTTAGGCTTCACAATAAAGAATTTCGCTTGCAAGGATATTTTATGTGATCGCTTTAAATGCAGCTTTTGTCGCTTATTTCTATTAAGCATTTAAAAGGAGACTTTTGAATCTAGAACTTTTATGAAACTAATTTTCAAATTTTTATTTAACACTATTCATTGGTTTTGCATTACTAATCATATAATTCTATTGGATTTTGTTGAATTCGAAGGTCACACATTGTTTTCACCACACGAGAATTTAATGATATCATTCAATGCAATGAAAATACTGAATATTTACTGCTTAATTTAATTGATTTCGATTTCTTAAATCAATCAATGTATGATAATCATTCGAATTTTTGATATTGCCATTTCAAAATGTATTGCAGAAATTTATCTTTAGAAAATCAATAAAATGTATTGAATTTAGTTTTCCAATATTTTAAGAAAATAACCCATTTTTAGAATTTAAATTCAGCAATTAATAAAATCATTTTGACATTTTTTCTTTTTAAAACAATATTACCATTTTTTGTATGAGTTTATTATGAATCCTTTTTCTGATAAAAAATGTTTTTGAAATGTTTCCTTTCTCCTAATGAGCCTTTATTTTTTTAAAAAATCAGGTGTTTATTTAAACATTAAATTTTTTCTTAAAATTATTTTTCATTAAAAGTAATACATTTAAAGATAGTAACTAAATTTTATAACAAAAAAGTTTTTTTAAGGAAATTGATTTTTAGGTACTTTCAATTTCTTTAAAGTAATTTTTCTTTTCAAAAATTATTTGCAAACTAAATTTTAGGATTATCCTTAAAATTGACAAGATTGAAAAAAATGTACAATTGATAAAAGTATTTTTTTTTTCTGGAATTATTTAGAAATATGTAGGATATTGATAAATTCTAATTATCAATATAGTTAAATATACATCCTCAGTGAACTTTTTTGAAAGAAATTTCTTTTAATTCACTTCAGTTTGTAAACCGCTTTCACAATATCTTTAAATGTTGACATCCCACGTAAGCAAGCCATCGTAACCGGCAAGACGATACACTCCAAATCGATCAGTGCAAATCATTAAAATCATCCCTCTTACAATAATTACGTGTAGCCGTGCATTTATGTGAAAGCGTTATGGGCAGTGACAACTGCATGAAACGCAAGTCCAAATTGGTTTGGGTGAGTTAAGGTGCAGGCATTAAAAGGCTATTAAGGCGACAAACTCCGCCGCCGACGTTCGATTTTCATCGTTCACAAGAGGAGAAACATTTTCACTCTTCCCTCGCAGTTTCTTTCTCTTGAACGATGCAAGCGCCATCTATTTTTTTAAAACACCATTAAAATTTGGCTCCTTCCAAGATGGTGGACTAAATTTTTAAGAATGACTACTCTAAGATTTTGGTATTTGGAAAGTATTTCAATGTTTAAGAATATTTCATCCGCTGTAAATATTGAAACATTACGGATAAAGAAATCATGTGGGTTTCAGAAACTTATTATTTGCTTAGATTGGGGATTTTACTAAAAAATTATCCAAAGAATGCATGAGCTAAAAATATTTTTCTTCTATAAAAACGTAAGGCAATTTTAATGTGTTTTTAACTAGGAAGAAGAGAATTAATATGTTTGTTTAATGTAGAAAAATATGAAAAGAATTATGTTTTATTTTTTTCCTTGATGATTTGAGATAAATTATTTAACAAAAAACTATTTCATAAAAAATTTCTTTGCGTTTTTTAAAACGCAATGTATACCCGAATGAATTAGAGAATAATCAAGATAAGCTCAAACTAAAATTTTAAGAGCAATATACATAAAATTTAAATTAAAAATCAATGCCTATAATGTGAGAAACTATTCAAAAAAGATAATTATTAAATTGAAAACTCAATATTTTTATGGTATAAGTTCAATGTACTAATAAAGGAACATTATTATTAGGGATATAAGAAATATTTGCATGAAACGTTTTACAACAAATAAACCTACACAATATTAAACACCAAAAAAAAAAAAAAATCTAAAATATTTAACATTCAAGTTGTTTAATACAATTAATATTAGACATATTTTAAGTAAATGTTAAATATATGCTGATAAATATTATATATGTTATATGTATAGTAAGATGTGTCATAAAGCACAAAATAATGCTATAATTTTGAATAATAAAATGGATAAAATTTTAGAAATAATTTATTTTCAAATGGCAATTTACTTGTAATCCAATTATTCAAAATTAAAGCATTATATACATTATGGGACAATTTATCATATATGTAACATATAAATACATAGCTTTCTATTTTTAACTATAAATAATTGATTGAAAATGATGATAATTTTCTTGTAAATTATATCCATTTTCTTCTTATTATTTAAAAATGAAGCGTTATTTACTTTTTGCTATACAATTCACTGTTTATAATACATATATACCGAGAAAATAAAAATGCATTATAGTCCAGTAATTAGTAAGAATTGCACTAAACACAATGAAAATAAATATATTCAAAAGTAAATGACTTTTACTTCATTCAGTATCTTGTTTTTATCGCCACAAGAAATTACCAATATCTTATGCTGATGGCACAAGAAATTATCATTATTATAAGTTGATAAAATTACTAATATATCAAATAAAATCTTAAATAAATATTATAATGAACTATGAATATCTAGATCATAAATGTTAAGTGGTTAGTTAGGATATAAAATTTTTTCATAAAATTAATTGAAATAAGATTGCATAAAATAAACATAAAAAAATGGCTAATTCAAGACGCTGAGTGATTCTGACTCACAGCACATAAATTTTATGATTTTAAAAGAAAGAAATTGTTCTGTAAATAACATATATCTTTCTTTATATGTACATGTTTAGCTTTTTTATATAAAAATGTTAAGTTCTTGGGAATATAGTGTAAATTTTATTGTTATACTTATGCATCAACGAATTGATTGTGTGTTAATATTCATATAATATAAATTTAAATTACGTTCCCACATCACATGATATTTTATAATAACACTAGAATAGTAATATTTGCGGAGGTCATTTGCTACATTGTCGAATACTACAAACAGTTTCGCTACTCCCAAAGTTTAGTTCTTTATGCTAACAGTTAATCCTAATTCGTAGTTTCATTTTAAATCCTAACAAAAGAGTGCATAAATTAAAGTTTAAATGTCTTCCTATCCTTCTCAACTTTGAATATTAAATCGTCTGTGTGTTCTCACTAATTATTAAAATTATCTGAGGTCATTATGTATAATAAATCATGTGCGTCTCCGACAAACTTGACACTTGTTCCATAAAAATAAAGCTGTTCGCTTTTTTTACACCCTTTTTCCTTCATGAATTATTCACAGAAAAAGTGAAATACACTCTAAAAAAAGCCTTGAAATGAATACTGGTGACCTTCGCCCCTCCTTCTGACGCAAAAATGTTTGAGCAGGTGGACTCAAGTTGTGTCCACAGCTATTCGCGTCGCTTGGTGTCGCATTAAATATCACCGGATGAGTCTGACATTGAGTTCCGTCAAAGAATGAATGCTTTACACATTTTATAATTTATTATGTTAACATCATAGCCATAGATAGCGATTAAAATTTTGAGGAAGGTTGAATTTTTTAAAAAAAATTTTATTTACTTTTTTAAATTAACTGAATATTTTAAAAAAAGAGGAATATAACGAATGGAAAAAGGTAAATTCTGAAAGGTAAGATTATTTCTTCAGGTAACTTTAAAATCAAAATTTTTTTGTAAGTTAATTGTTTGTTGATTTGTGTACATTTTTTTGGCAAATCTTTTAACTATATATATATTTAGGGATATTATTGTAATAATTATTCATTAAGTTGTTGAGAGACTGTTAATAGTGTAATTTTAATAGTATAAATACTTTTCAAAGTCAAATGGAGTTCAAAATATTCTTGGATAAATAAAATATAACATTTGCTTATAGAAAAAAGAATCAACAGAATCAATATACTTCATATATTTTAATTCGTTATTTTTATACTGTATTTAATTGCACTTAAATTAAAATATAGAATTCTATAACTAAATATGTACATCAAAAGTTTCGATCCAATAGCAGTAGCTTAATTAAAGAATTATTTTCAATATCATTTAATTAATTAAAAAAATAAAGATATTAGATTTGTTGTTCTATAAATGAAATAAAAAGTATTTTTTAACACTATATATTTCTCTATATTTGAGACTTATTTTCGAATTCGACAGTATAAGAAATGAGGCTCGTTTACTTGTTACCTTAAATTACAAACAGATTTAATCTTATTTTAATCGATTGTTTTATAAAATATTTTTTGCTTTCTAAGGATATTGTTTAACAGATTGTTAATCAATTGATTTTAATGAAGAAGATTTACCTATTAAATCAATCGTATCTTCTGTTTTATTTAGTTATAGTTCAATCAAGTGTATTAAAAAAATATAAGAAAATCGTTGTTTTTTATATATACACAATTTTTTTGGAATATTTTTCGTTTATCAACAAAACATTTACATATAAGTATCAGTGCACTTTTCGAAATTTTATTTTAGTATTTTAATACATACTTATGAATAACTGAGTCTGTTTATCTAACGAAAAAAAAATCACAATTATTTTTGTTTTTATTTAATGTTGTTATTTAAATGAAAATAATTTACTGTCAGTAGAAAAGAAATTACATACTTGAAATGTAAATACTTCTGTTTTTTCCAAGAGTCAATTGCTTCTAAGCCATTATATAGAAGATTTGTGTATATATATTTTGACAAATATGTCATTGCCTTTGTTATTACTTACAAAATACACAACATATTATTTTTATGCATAGTTTATTAAATTTATAAAATTCGTTTTTTTACACAACAGGAACTATCTCAAATACGCATTTTTAAATAAAAAGCTTTCAGTATATTTATTATAATACCAAATTGTTAATAAAAATCCGTCGAAACTAAAAGTGAATTCCTTTTTGTATATGTTTTGGAATGAGCAAAGATGCAGAATATTTCGGGCTCTATCATTTAAATCAATTCTTATTTCTGCAATTGCTGCTCCTTGTTTCTACTTTTCCTTTTTCTCTCGCTAAATTGTTTTGGGAAATTTAAAATTAAAAATTATGAATTTTGAAAATAATTTGGAAGTTCAAATTGAATACAAATCATACCCACTAAATGTTTTTAAATCTTTTTAATAAAATTATATTCAATTTATAGCAATTTATTATAACGTGAATATATAAATAGACTGTGTTTTTTTTATAAATATTTAATGTTTATCATAAGAAACTTTGATGCATTAAGTTGAAAAAAAAATCAAAACATAAAAGGAAAATAAAATATGTTAGAAATAAATTATGTTTTTTCAAAACTTTTAATAAAGTATATTGCATCGTGCAAATTTAATAAAAAATATAAAAATAATGTACCTTAATTCTCAAAAACTATTATAACTATCAAAATCAAATTACTCTTATTCTTTAAATGCAAACTTTTGTAGTAAATATTCCCAATTATATTTATAATATTAATGGTTTTTTTTTTCTGAAAATATGCGAATGTCAATGCATTTTTCACTGTTGTTTCTTAATTGTTTATATAATTTATTAAAATTAATATGTGAAATTATTAATATGTAATTTAATATGTGAAGACATTATATAAGAATCTATATTACTTATATAATGTCTTTTAAAATTTAATTCTATTACTATGTATTTATTAATTATTTTCAAGACATAGGAATTGTTTTTTGTAGCATCATCATAGAAAAAATAAATTATATTGTTTACTCTGTTATATTCGGTATCTAAATTTGTAGACGAGTTTTTTTTTATTTCTGTAATTTTAATTAATTAATATAATGAAATTGAGATGTTAAATGAATGCATAAAAATTGATTAAAACTTTTTCATGATAAATTCCTCTTATTATTACCATACTTGCATCTAGGTAAAAAAATTAAGAAAAAATCTCATGCAAATGATTTTAATGTGACTATTGTTTTTATATGTCATCACCTGAAATATGGACTTTGAATGATTAAAATTATACCAAAAACATTCCGCGTGACGAATACACCACGTGGAATGTCTTGCACAGTTAATTAGAAATCGAATGTATACCGGGTGTTATAATGATTTTTAAGATATGTCTGAAAACATCATTATGAGGAGGAAATTTAGGGAAGGTACTATTACTACTATTTGTCAGGTTGTGTATTTAATCTTAAAATTTTCAAGCAAATAGGGGAAATTGATTCTATAAATCGAAATTCTTTTCATTAAAACTTCATTGTAGTGTTGTTGAACATAAGTACAAATCATATCAAATTGTATTCGTTATAAAAAATTTATTTCTATAAAATTATATCTAGAAGTTTTGCAATTCCCCAATAATCAAATAGATGCATTTTTTATTTTAAAATAGAGTATTTTTGTGAAAATTCAAAGCAAAAAATTTTTGAGTAGATGGAAAAAAAATTTAAAAAATATATTTGTTTTTTGGATTGAAAATAATTTTAAATTTTGAATAAAAATGATATTGTATTATAATGTGTATTTATAAAGTTCAAAATTTATTTCTGAAATCAAGAATAAATATAGCTCAAAACTAAGAAAAGTTTTCGGGGACACGTTTTGTATCAATTTACTATAATTTCGCCGGAAGAGTCGCAGGACCTCTTGGACTTATTTTATTAAATATTGTATTAAAAAGAAACAACTAATTCACTTTTATTTATTGGATATTTTCAGAATTATTTCCTTTTCTTTTACTTGTCAAAGTCTAGAAAAAGTTTGCTTCAAATAGAAATTGAGTTGAACTTTCAATCAACTATACATGTATTAATCAAATATTGCTTAAATAAAAAATTACATTAAAAAATTATTTTCAATTGATTTTTTTATGTTGGAATATTTAAATAATCTTTTATTTTGTAATTATTGATATATTTCTCATATATTTAATGAATTTACATCACAGTTATTTCTTTGATTTCAATAAAGCAAGCAATCGTTAAAAAATAAAAAAAGTACTTTGTAAAACTATTATGAAAATTATTTTTATTTTGAAAAAATAAATTCAAAATAAGAAAAATAACTATTGATACTGATTTTTTTATTTTTTTCTGATTATTTAACTATTCGCCGTCTTTCATTCTTTGATTTATACATTATATTGCGACTGGTCCATCTGGCATAGGGTAGTTTGCAGCTTCTTTTTGATTATATTAAATGTAGTTCGTAACCACCTCTAGTGAAATGCTCAAACGAAAGATTCGTACTTCAGCCATTTTATTTGAATATAAATTTAAAAATTGAAAGTACGTTATATGTTCAAGAAAATTTCTGCTTTTTAATACATATTTTTTTAACAGACTTATATGTTTAACTTATTTCATCTTTTTTAACATAAGACAAAATTGCCAACTTTTGAGTTTAAGTGAACATAAAATTGTGACAATGCCCTTCTGATCATTCAGTCAAAATTTTGCAAATTCTATATGACAGAGTAAAAGGAATTCATTATCTCAAACATTTTGAGCTTTTATATCTATTTAATAAGGATGCCAACTTCTGGTTGGGAACTTTAAAATATATCATAAAATCCTCCAAAATAAACTTTGTCAAATATAAGTACTGAAAAAAGAATTAAAAAGTTATTTACTTGTAAAAATATAAATTATTATTACCAATTACATTTAATTACTTTTATAGCCCAGAATATGGAACTTTATTACATAAAATTCCTAAAGTTTAAGCGATTATTTATTAGTTTAAGCGAAGAAAATTAGTATATTTCTTCACAAATTTAAGACAACTGATTTTTAAAAAATATTACATTTAAATAACTGCCTATAAGTAAATAAATATTTATTACGTACTTTTGATCACAATACAACATTCAAAGTAAAAAAACTATTCTGAGCAAAACATAAGCACTTAAAAATGAAATATTTTTATACAAATGGTATATTTTAACCATAAATTCATAAAATATTAATTATATGAATTATTAAAGCATATAATTAATATTTTATGCTTTAATAATAATTAATTTATACTATAAGTATGTTAATTTATGTTATAAAATATTAATTTTATGCTATAAGTGTTAATTTTATACTTATTATAGCATAAATTATTAATTATATGCTATTTGAAAGATAATGTTTTCAGTTATTTTTGCAAGCTGTAAGATGCCGCTATAGTAATTACAAAATTTATTAATCATGTTAACCTTAAAATTTTTGTATCCTTACAAAAATTATAAATTTATCCTAAAATCTTTAATACTAATCATAAATATAAGTGCATGCGTTTTATTTGATAATATTAAAAAAAATTTATTGTACTATAGTAGAATTAGTACAGGGAAAATAGCTTTAAATACGGAAAAGTAATTTGAAAGTTCGATGATACAAAGATGAGAATCAATGCAAACCTTTATGAGCAATATTCGGGATTGTTTAGCTTTTTAATTATTTTAGGTTTGTTTTTTAAGCAAGGCGTTTATCGTCACCTATGGTACAATTACAAAGATTGCAATAAATTGTACAGTTACAATAAATTGTATGAAGCATTTGGGCCAAAATTATCACTTCAGAAGGAAACTTAGCAAAGAGGCTGAAAATAAAGATTCATAAAAATTCCTTTAAACTTCATAATTCTATGTTTACTGAAAGTATAAAAGATGTACTTTGAACAGATTCAGATTTTTTTTTGAAATATAATCATTAAAAGATTAGAAAATTTAAATAAAATATTTTACCATTTGAAAGAAAAAAATACAAAACTTTTGAGGCTATTTTATATCTGCCCTAAAGTAAGATAAGTCTTCTTTATTTTGATTTATATTCTTTAATTACTTAAAAAATACCTTTAAAACATGTTTTAAAAGGAAAAACTATTTGATAATTTCATGCTGAAAAATAGTTAATCTAATATATAATCAATCATCTATTATATCAATATAATACAGGATCGATCAAATTATGTATTAGATTATTATTTTTTAAAATTATATTAAATCGGATTTTTTCATCAAAACTCCCGATTGCTCAGATTTTCTTTTTTCAATTAGTTAGAGTAATTAAAAATTAATTAATGAGTACTTTTTATAATTATTTTCTGTAAATTTTATAAAGCTCGAATATAAAGTTCAAAATAATACGAGACTTAAGAAGAAACAATACACACCTATAATATTTACACATTCATGTGAATTACCAATTTAAGTATTTTGATATCTATTTGTAAAATTATTCCTAGAATTGTCTTAAGAGATCAGGAATTGACCTATCGCAAACCATGTGATACATGAAGACTTCTTTTGCAACCCCCTCAACGAGAGCTTTTTGTCGTTTACAAATCTACTGAAAAATTTCTTTGCACGAAAATTTTGGTAGTAAAATCTTTTCCATGTTTGAATCAACATATATTTATCTCATTAAACAGATTATAAAATTAAATATGCTTGCAGATAAAAAGGATATAAAATTAACAAAATAAATAAATTGAATATGGACTTAAATTTTATAATTCTATTCAGTACATTTTAGTGTTCTTTATTTATTTTTTTACAAAACTTAAATTTTTATATCCTAGCTCGATCAAAAAGTTTGTAGTCAAATAAATTCAATATTTATTGTTATTTTATGATATAGACTGCTTAATGCAAGAAGAATAACAATTATTTTTAAGAAAATTAGTTGTTTTATGTCATAAGTTAATCAAATTTTCTAATCAAAATTTTTTATTAAAAATAAAAAAAATGTAAACATGTTAAAATTTTTATCTCCGATGTTATTTTAAGGCCGAGTGTAATTTTATATGTCCAGTATAAAGCAGTTTATTACTGATGAATAATTAGCATAGTTTGTAATAAATTTATTAATCAATAACAATGCATTACTAATCATTAGTGTTTTTCATTTTTAATCTAAATAATCACAAATTTACATACATATTAAATGTATCAAAACGTAGCATCCAAAGTAATATGACATACTTTTGTTTCACAGTTTGATATATTTTATTTAAAAATTTGTTTTCCGTCAATAAATATAGACCAATAAATAATGTTTCATCTACATCTCGAATACATACAGCAAGCAATGAACAAAATTTATTTTTTACTTTTTTCTTATTCTAATAATGTTTTTTACATATCATTTTATTTTTTCCAAATATTATCAATTATAAACCTAGCTTTGTAGTTTCTCATTGTTTTCTAACAAATTTTTGGTTTTTCTATTTATTTTAATAAATTATATACACTTTTAGAAGAAGAATATTTTTCCAGTTTTACTTCTTAAACCTTTATCACTATTAAAGAATTAAGATATCGGAGTGATCTCTTAAAAATATCTTTCTATTACTTTAAAAATATATTTGTTTTCACTTAAAAGTCAAAAAATATTTATTTAAGGTAGTAAATCAGCTAAGAAAATCTGACATTAATCGAGTGTTGAAAATTACTCGCCTTTTTTTAATGGATGCATATTCAATCATTTTACAAAGAACTGACTAACATTTACATTTAGGTATCGGGTTCATAGCTTTTTATACATAAAAACATTTACCAGGAAAACTAAACTGTATTCACAAATGATAACTTTGTTAATTTTGTAATGATAATTAATTAAATTTATTTATATGTACATATGGAATACATAAATAATTTGTTCAAATTAAGAGAAAAGCTTCTGCCCATGTTTTCCAGCTAATAATTTAAGCATTCTATTTTAAGCTAGATATTTATTCACAAACACAGCAGTATGTTAATCAATACCCAAACAGCGTTTGCGGCACGATTTTAAATTACATGCTGATTTATTGTACGTTGCTTAAAATTTTATTGAAATGAAGAGTAATGAGAGAACGTTAGTAACCGTGTTGTTTACGCCCAGTGACTGGAACTGGTGCGAAATAATAGAATAGTTCTATAAGGACTATTCATATAACCAACTTTATTTTTAAGAGATACAAGAGAAATTGAATTTAACTATGTGAAAGCAGAATTTGTAGTATGCAATATAAAAGACGAGGTCGTATCATAT
>JAPDSC010109819.1:441908-470645 GCA_026290005.1 Latrodectus geometricus
ATATATAGTGTATGTACTCTTTGTTAAATTACATTAATATTTTTCATTTATTTTCAAGGTGATTTTAAATTCCTTTAAAAGTTACTTAAAATTTCTTATTCACTTTTATTAAATTAATTCACTTTTATTTTTATAAGGCAACACAAATATAATTAATTTATCGTTGATAGTAGTATTTTTGTTGTACTGTTTATTTATTTTTAATTTTTACGTGTATTTTTGAGGTGTTATGATGTAACTTTTCTTGTTTTGCTGGTCACATAGTATATAGGCCACTATGGCTAACATCCCTCGATGAAACTGATCTGACTAAGTTTGGGTTTGTTATCGAATTAAATATTTTAACTTTGTAACTTATATTTGGGTAAAGAAATTCCTTTAAAAGGAAAAACTAACTGAAATTTTTATGTGAAAATTCTAAAAATGTATGAATAATAAGCTAAACCAACTGTATGAATTAATCTAAATTTTCATATATTTTCCTAAAATATTCTACTTAAGCCAGATAAATGGGATTTTAATAAACAAAATATACGTTATCAACATAAATATGTGTTTTAAATAATAACTTATGAACTTCTTTTGATCAATCTTCAATTGTTTATAAACATTGTTGATTTAAACGAATCTGGAGTTGTGACATTATAACAAATTTTTTTTATGAATTTGTATCAAGTTTTGAAACCTATCGTATAAGGTGACGTATATTTTTAGTACGAATTGAATTCTGCTACTGATTCTAAACTTGTTTAAATCTAGTGTCATCAATATTTAATGTAGATGAAAAAATGCATATTTTAATTCATTTATCCCACATTTGTTATTTTTTATTGAAATTTTTGTTACTTGTTTCCTTTTCAGAATAGATATTTTTATACTTTTATGACAAATGGCTTAAAGAAATTTATCATTTTAAAACAAACTGGTTTCTAGAAAGCATCCTATGTTGATGATCCAAAACAAAATAATTTATGGATTTTTATCATTAATATTGCTGAAATTTATTGAATCGAAAAAGCATTTTGAAATAAAGTTGCATTTTTTACAGAACTGGATGGCTCTTGATTTCTTAGCACATCTCAATAATTCCAAAATATTTTCTAAAATTAAACGAGTTCCAATCTTTCCCAATTCGATAACTTTTTTTTATTTAAATAAACATGTTTATTTTTTTAATATTTCAGCTAAAAATTCCTATAAGTCCCTAATTTTTTTTAAATCTTTTTTCTGCCATTTCCCCTGTTGTTTTTTTAGGGTATTCCAAATTCTTGCTAATTTTTCTTATTTCTTAATACTGTTTTTCCACCAAAAGAAAGCATTACTTGTGAAACAAGATAACTCTTTAGAACGAAGTGATGATGGATAGCACTTCCAAAAGATGTAATCCTTTTCATCTTGGCGAATGGGCGGGGCATTTTCATTGGCCCAACGGCACCACTTCACTTCAGTACATTTTGACTCCGAGAGGCAGGGGCCCGATCGATAGCAGCAAATTTCCAGAAGGGAAAACACAGCTCAAATTGCTTGTTTGCGTGGATTGTTTTCATTCCTCTTCTGGAGATGCGGGAGATTGAAATAAAATCAAATTTCCACAAGTGAGTTACTACACTGAAGTTTGGCAACACTTTCGCAGAGACAGTGGACATTATCCCGATCGTGCATAATGGAGTTTTAATTTTTGGGGAAGTTTCTTTTTTAGACAGGAAGCCACACCCTTCGATGATAAACGAAGTTGGATTGCACTGGGGGTGAGCATAATTAGAAGAAGGGGGGGGAAGTTTTCAAAACTTTTAAATACTATGAGTAAAAATTTCACACAGTATGTTACAAAACGTAGGAATTCAATTAAATGGGTGTTTCTCACCTACGCAGGTTAATGACTGTAACTATGCAAAGCGGAATAATTAAACAATGCATGTTATCCCCCATTTTCTTCCCATTTAAATATTTTATTACAAGGATTAAAACTTGTATTTTTTCCATGCATATTTTTTCTTGGATAAATAAATTTAATTCCTTCAAAGATGAAACTATTTAATTGTTTCCATAGGAATTTTATTTCAAAGAAAATATTTTATTATTTATTTTTAGGATATTTGCTTGACATAAATCATACATTTATTCTAGATATTATTTTGATATGGGTGAATAATATTACAATTTAATTAAAACTTTTTAACTAATGTTTTTTCGAAATTTTTTTATTGTAAAGAAAAAAATAATAATATAATCCTTTATTTTCACGATATTGTGTTTTTGATATGGAATAATATTTCTATTTAATTCTTTCAATGGAAAACAATAAATTACTAATAAATAAACAATTAATATCATTTTTACTACATGACATTTTATAATTAATTAACTATTATTTCTTAACTTCTGGATTGCAAGGAAAAATAAAACTGTAGTCTTATTATTTACTTTCTTGATAGTATTTGTTTGATAAGAATACTTAATAATCAATAATGTTTCAGTGTGAGCCATCACATTCATTCAAACATCATAAAGTTATTACACATTTATTTAGAAAGCGATAGATTCTGGTTAATTTCAAAATAAGATAATTTCAGTTATTTCACAATTTCCTGTAATAGAGGTAAAAACATCACAATAAATCAAGTTATTTAAATGATATTTACAAGCAAGGTTTCGCAAGTCGTGCAATATTTACTTCGTTATCATTTTTGCTTGATTCTCACCTGTGAAAAATATTAACAAAAAATTCCAAAAACTAGTTGAGATATTTTTAAAGCTTATTCTATAATTATTACTCTGAGCTTTACATGAAATTCTTATTTTTTTATTTCAGTAGATTTTAAAGAATGATGTGAAGAAATTTAGGTTTGTCAAAAATTCCATTTCGACATCCTTGGGTGAGCCTTAGATTTATCAAAAAGTATATCCGTGAAGTCATTCCATTATTGGCAACAGTTCTCCGAATTCTTGATCTTCAAGATATCCAGATCTTTGTATACAATTCGTCCATCTAAGTTTTGGTCTACCACTCGTAAGAGCCGCGGGTGGGCTTCTAAAGAAGTTTCATTGTCAACAGCTCTCATGATCTTCGAGATATCTTTGGACACCTGTTTCGGTTTGTTTCTAGGACAGTCTTTGTTAGGTCGTTCATTTAGTATTTAAATAAATATTATAATATAGGATTTTTGTAAAAGAAAAGTATTTCAGATGTCATTTTTCATGATAAAATGTATCAATTTGTTTTCCACCAGAAAGGCCTCTAAGCATATATTTTTTTAACAAGTTCCAGATTATATCTTCATTTACTGCATACGTTTTCAAATAAATAGATACAGGCCTAATAAGACTCTTATAAAGTAAAATTTCGGTGGGATTTTTGTTTTGTTGTTGCTGTTCATGTATAATAAAAAAAAACAGTGGATAACAGCAGTGATTTTTTTCTGAATATCTGGTGAGGTTTAATTATTAATGTAAACGAACAGCTCGAATAGTTAAAACTTACTAACTTTTACATAATTTCAAGTGTGTTCAAAATGAAGAATTTATTAATTTTTTTTTACATTTAAAAAATTTGAAGATAAATTTTGATTACAGTAAAAATGTTAGATAGTTTCTTATTTAGATGTTAGATATTTATTTAAGACAAAACTTATAAACAACATAAGTAAAATATCTCCACTGCAAAATGGAAATCATTTTATGTTTATATTTTTTATGCTGTTTTTATCTAAATGCATCATTGCAATTGGTTGAGATAAAATTTATTCATATTACATAAATTTGTGGCAAAAACTCAGACTGAAAATCTAAAAGAGTCTTCTCTTTATATTTGAAAAGAAATGGAGCTAAATGTTAATTAATATATAAAGTATTAATTAATACTTATATCTAATAACTACAAATGTTTCTAGATTTTTCTGAAGTTTTCAAGGTAAAAGTTTCTTTTGGTCTTCAAAAACTTCTTTTCTAATTTTTGAAGGAGAAACATTTTGTAACATTTTTGATTTTATTATTCAAAGTAAATGACAAATTAATATCATATGTTAAAATTTGTAATTAATTTTGTCTAGTTGTTTTCTTTATTTACTATAAGCTGTTGTCTTACTACAAGCTCTTTTATACTAACATCCATGTCTCTATAATTTTGGTTAAAAATAATGCATTTTATTGTGAAAAGTGTTATATTTATTTTATGAATTTCTAAAAATCAGTAGAAAAATAATTAGTTTTTTCAAGGAAACAGCAAACAGAATTGTTTAACTTATTGGAATTTGCTGACGCGTAAAAAATGATTCAAACAACAAATCACATAATATCCTAAGAATTAAAACACCATAGCACAAATTTTAATCGATTTTTCCTTTCTGATTTGGAATGAAAAAAAAATTTGTTCATTTACCTCATTTCAAAGCGTTCTATCTTTTAAAGAAAAAGGATTTCGGTTTCCAAAGGTGTAGCTTTAGTTTCAGATCTTTATACGCTTAAATACTCTTTTACCGATATTGAATCACACAAAATAAAAATTCTAATCTTATTCTTTTATGTGATGGGTATCAAAATATATATTAACATATGCTTCAAGATTCCTAGCATTGTAGGAATGATTGCATTTTGTGATCCTAGCCAAAGATACCGACAAATAACTTTTTAATTGTTTAATATCAAGAAAATTGAATTTTTAAAAAACTTCAATTAAGTATGCAGACACAAAAGAAGTTCTATTTCACGTAGTAAGCAACCCTGAAGATTATTTTGAGAAATCTTTCACAATTCAGTACTATGAGATAAGAACTTGAGTGAAAAATAAAACAATGTATATTCTGTTTGTGATTTTAGCTTAAGAACACATTTTTAGTTTACATTTTAAATTGCATTAAAAAGATTTTTTTAATAATACCATTCAAATTAATGTCCTTTTAAATTTAATGCTATGACAAAAGAATTTCTGGTACTTGCAATTTTTGAAGCCAAGAAAATTTTGTTTGATTTTCTCAAGAGCAAACAGATACTTTACTTAATCAATTCGATATTTGGAGATTTTATAATTCCAAAAAATTATAAGATAAGCAAACTAAAATATTAAACTTTATTGTTTTATAAGAAATAATTATTATTCTAAAAATATTGAAATCAATTTAGCATATCTTTGATAACATTTTTACGAACAAAGTTTGATTCAAATGAGGTAAAATTTGAATTAAAATATGACTTTGAAATTGAATGATAATACTAATATTATAAGAACTTAATTTTTACTATTTAACTATTTTATATTTTAGACAAAATATAAAAACAATCAAGTTTAAAAATTATTTTATTTTTAGATTCTATTTATTAGAGAAACTATAAAAATTTATAAAATGCAGGAATATTGTTAACTACATATGATGGGTACATGTACATATCAATTTTATATATTATTTAACAATATTAATGCATATCTTATTACAATATATCTACATTACTACACATTATATTGTGTATTATTATTACAATATTACATCTATGCATACTACTATGCTGCATAATAGTACGCTATGAAACTTGAATTATCGTAACTTAAAAACATGCTAAAATTTATCACAATATTTGTTCTGATAAAATGAAATAATATTAATTTTCTTTGATTTCTATTGAAGCGCACACACATACTTGAATGAATGTGTACGTGTTTCAATCAAAATATCAAAGGATATAAGATCAAATTTTTAACGTTTGGAGAAAAATGTTCAGCTCTAAATAGTTTACTTAATAAATTTTCTACACTTGACTATTTTTCTCGCATAATTTCTTTCAGTTTTTACAGGTTATCCATTATTTAGAAAAAATGTAGTTTTTTGTTAGTTAATGTTAGCTGAAAAAATTCACTCGGAAAGGGAAAAATTATAAACTGAAAGCTTAAGAAGATTCCCTTCCATAAATTTAAGGCCTATACATGAGTTGCAAGTTAACGCTACTGGAATCTATTCGTGACACAATATATCTGAGCAATTTTAACGTTCGAAAATACATTATTTTGCTTTCGAAACATTTTGTGCACATTTATTGTATCTTTTGTTAATAATCTTTTATTATTTTTATGCTTAAAGTCTTTAAGTTAGAAGTAAGACTTCTACAAAGTTTTTTAAGCTTTTACTCACACAACAAATATTTTATTTCGATTTGAAAACAATTATAGTTTCTGATATAAAATAGACACTTTCTTTTTTTTTAATTTGTGACTTTATAATTACTGATATTTTAAGGAAGTTAGCAAAACCACAGGCAGCTCAACCAGCTGGATAACTTTTAAATTTTACAGTATCCGTTCATTTAGAGCTCTACAACTGTAGAGGTGAAAGCTGTTTGTCGTTCCTGTATCTGCTCTTCCCCCCCCTTTTACACGATCTGACCCGCGAAGATGAGATCAGAGATTGAGAACTCAGAACAAACCAGTATCTTCTTTCAATCGTTAAATCACAATCGATGCAATGAATTGCTCAATCGATATAAAAACCGTAACAATGAAAGCAATTTGGTAAGTATCTGCGACGATCGTAATGGCGAAATCGTGAACTCGCCGGACTAAAAGAAAAAAGAAATTATTAAACGAATTTCTCTCCGAAACTTATCTGGCCAACAAAAAGTCTTTTTTGATAAGTTATTGGTATCAAATGTATGAATAATTTCTTGACAAAATTAAGAGAAGAAACGTGTTAAATGTTTATAATAACTTTCTAAAGCAAATATCATAAAAATTAGATGATTATACAAATTAAGATGTCAGACAAAATATATTAATGTCAATAAAACTTATCGATTAATTTTGCAATGTGATATATTTTTTTAAGTTTACTTTAAAGTTATAGATTAGAAATATATGTTGGCTATTTTATAAATTATAAAGTGTTAGTATGTTTATCACCCAGAATAAACATGATTTTTATCTCAAAACGTGTCGTGTAGTTTTTAGCATAGCACTATTTTTTATTTTGCTGTATGTAGAGTATAACGTAGTATATTAAATTGTTGTTTATGATATAATAAAATAAGTTATATTCTATTAAAATTTATATTTTCCATTGAAGAAACTGTAATTTCTTTTGAAAAATGATGTAAACATGAAATTTTTCAGTTCAATATTGGAAGTAAAAAATTTTATATAAAAGCATCTTAAATTAAATTTATACATATATTTAAAAAGATAAATGCATTTTTTCTCCTTTAATTTAAGAGATGCAATAAAATAGTGAAAATTCATTTCATCATTTAAAAAGGTGGAAAAATAATGGATTACACATAACAAAAAAATAAAGTAACTTGAATAAAATTATACCAAAATAGGACAATATGTTTGTTTTCCTGACAAACTCTTACCCGCATTCGTAAGTGAACTGTTAGCCCTCTTGTGTTAAGTTTAAATGAATATGAGTTCGATTCCCACCTTTGGTGAAATATGCCTTAAATAGCACACAATTGGATTTGTCTTTGTGTACGAAAAGTTACTGTAAAATAACAAAATATGCTAGACTACTAAATTTGTACTCAAACATGGAAATATTTTTTAACTTATATTCTCAACAAAATGTACATCTCTAAAAATTATGATATAGTAATTATTAAATATTTTATTACTTGGTTATAAAGTTACAAAGCTAATATTTTATTACTGACGACGTAGTACCATTACGTTTACCAAATTGACAAAAATAATTTGTTGCCTTATTTGAATCAAACTACCATTTTTAATACCTATATGAAATTTTAAAATATTAACTCTATATTTTTAATCACATTTCATTTGAATTGTTTAATTCCATAATTTTTACCAAATTTAGAGCTTTTCCCCCCTTTAATATATAAGTAATTTCCTTAACTAAATAATAAAACGAGAAAAAAATTATTGTTATTATATGATTTTTGTGAATGGGAAAAATAATTCGATCAATTATTTGCACCTTTTATAGAACAAAATTATTGAACTCAAATTAGACATTTTTTAAAACTTTTTCATACTGTTTTACTGTATGAAAAATTTTTGTGAAAAATGGAAAGAAATGCTGTAAATTAAGTAACAAAAGATATCTTATCCAGTCTACATATTTATTAACGAAACTTACAATATATAACAAATATTTTTTTTAATTAAAAAAATACAAGAACATTTTATAATAGAAATATATTTGAGAAGATTTTTTTATTGTAAAAAATGAAAAATTAATATTTTAAAAAGATCAATTAAAAATTAAAATTTTAATTTTCTGACTGTATAAAAATATTAATTTCATGAAAAATATGTATGTATTTATTGGATATACAATCTAAATATAAAAATAAGTAATTCGTAAGTGAGTTATTTTTACCATCGAACTTACTTTTAGATAAAATTTCCCAAAATGCTATTTATTTTCTAAACTTTAACTGATATTATTAAAAATCATTTTACATGCAAGTACCCAAAATCTTAATTTCTGTTTTAAAACATAACTATTTGTGCTAACTATTATTTTTTATCTGAAACAAAAAAATGAAGGTATTAGTAATTTATCAAAAAAAGTTATCAATTTATCTTTAACCAAAAATGTTGAGCTGTTAAATACACATCATTATATTATATTTCATAACTATAATGATGTTTAATTTTTGTGAATTTCACTGTTATTTCATATGCAGCAATAATAAATATTACTTTTCAATCAAAACTTAAATGCATCCATAATTACATTGTTGCATATATATATATATATATATATATATATATATATATATATATATATATATATATATATATGAAGCCATGCATTCAAATATAATTTTAAGTTCATTGAATAGTTTGATTAGTGTTGTTTTTGTTATTAAAAATGCATTGTTTCAAACATTTTTTTACTCCAGAAATTGAACAAACTTCTATAATCGTATCGATACGCTTCTGACAATTAAAGTATTTTGTGATGACCCAATATTGATTCCAATTGAAAATTTTTAATTGCCACTGATTTATTTCTTACAACTTATTTATATTGAAGCCTTAGAAACACGTCTGTAAACTAACTCAACGTTGTATAAAGGGCAAGCAAAAGTTTTTGACATTAAGACATCTTAACGTCAAAAATGAACTCAACATTCATTAAATTTATTGTTAGAATTGAAGTTAAAAGACCATAAAAAATAAAATCGAAAACTGCGTCCAATAAAAATGAATGCAAGAATAATTTTTACAAAAAAATTACCTTCATGTATTAATTATCTAAATTAAAAACATGCATTAAAAGTTGGTTATTAAAAGCTGACTGACTTGTTACTCTTAATGTATTTTATAAAGTAAAAATTGTAGCTTTATTAACAAAATAATAATGATTTTTTTCTATTACGAAATTTTATATTGATATAGAACCCTTTTTCTATTTGTTCATCGAATGTTTGTTTTTGGTTGAATGGAGTCAATTCATCACTAGACCGCGCTTCAACACTTGATATCTGTAGTTTCACAAATACACAGTGTAATTTGTTCGTATCATATATTTGTATATTTGAATATTATGAAATATTATTTAATTTTATTTACAACTTGATAGTAACTTCTCTTTGATTTTTACAATGCCACCTTCAAAAATAAATAAACCGTTAGATATTTACATTTTTTCCAGACACATAAGCAAATCTTTCTAAGCAACTGGCGAAGCGTATTGAACATGTGACTTTGACGTCAGCAGAAGTGAGCCAATTGTGCGAACTGCAGCATGGCATGAATTTAAGACTTTCATCAAAATGGTAGCTTCCGCTAATTTAAAATATAGGCTATATTTCATTTCTAAATATAAAGTTTATAATTAATTCATTACAACTAAATAGTGTATAGCGCTAATTTTAATATACTGTAAAGTAGTGCTATAGAGTCCTTATAGAAGAGTTAGAACCGTTTTCAAACTGCTTTTTCAAAAATGCAAGCATTTAATTTTTCCATTTTTTCAAATTCTCCTTTGAGCGAAATCCCTGAGGGCAGGGAAAAGTCAGTCTTCATTCTTATTCTACATACTAAAAAAAAAAAATGATTTTTTCTCGATAGTTAGGAAAAATAAATTGCTTTTAGCTACTGCAGTGAACAGCAGGTAAAAGGAGGCTCGTTTCCATTTCACCTAACTAAACTTTTAACTCAATTCTTAATCTTAGCAACGAAAAGGAAATTTTAAGAATTTCACATTTTATTCCATTTACTTTTTACTGACTTATTAGTAAATAATGTTATTTTACCAAATCGCAAATTTTTCGCCAAAGCTTTTCTTCTGAAAACTCAGTACCAGTAATTTTATATTTATGATGCTTTTTAAAATATGATAACACGTGTCTCTATTTCAAGAGCTACCTTAGGTATCGATTACTAATAATTTTTTTCAGATTCATGTGAAAATATTTTGGCATTCTATAAACCAATGGGAGCACTCAACTCAGGTAGTTCAATTATAAATACAACTTTAAGATTTATGAAGCATTCCGAGCCATAACTTTATTGTGTGTGCTGGTAAAATTATTCTCATTTCATTTTTATGTAAAACCTTACAATAAAAAATTGTCATGTCGATTAATACGTTCTCATCTTTTAAAAAAATAACTAACGTGCCATATACGTCAAAGTATACTGAAAGAAACCTTAATTTATACAATCAACTTCAAATGTTTCTGGATAATTAATAAAAACTTAATAAACACGATCTTAATATAATATATTCTGACTTCAGGAAGCCTCTTTATAGCAATTAGATATACATTTACTGTCAAATTAAACCCAGATTATTAAATTTTAATTATTTAATATCGAGAAGCAATCATTAAAAAAACATAAATTTACAGAAAATTTTGATGGAAATTCTGAACATTTTTTAATAATATGTGGAAGAATTAATTAAAATAAATTTACTTTATAAAAGCTATTTTTATGAATAATCAATATATAACTAGTGCTTTATTTTATAGAAAAAAATTATATAAACTAATTTTTAATACGACTTATATAAAACCTGCTATTTTGATTTTCAAAATTAACCAAGATCGTTTGTTTGACAAAGATTTTGGTGAAATCAGAATTGATGCGTTTATTAAATAAAAATATCTTTTAATTTGCTCTTTAACTAATTTAATCATCGCAAAATAACTCGATGACCTTAAAATTAAATATCTCTCATATGTCGAAAATACTTTGGTACTATAACTTTTGCTGTTGTTCCATCATATTTCCCTGTACCTAGCCCGGAGTTAGGCTCGACCAATTAGACGGAAGCAATTGGTGGGAATCTTCGTAATTTAGAAGCAGAAGACCCCCAAATACTTGACCTGCCAATACAAGAAGTAACATTTCTCTTGTCGGGCTTCGAACTCACTACCTTTCGGTAATTAGAAGGAAGCCTTGACAAACCAGACCACCGTGACCTCTATTTGCGGGTGTACAAGAATATAAGATGTGAAGCAGTTTTTAATACAGATTTTATATTTAAAAAAAAATTACTTGCACTTTTTAAATTAAACACTACACTTCACTCTATTTTTTTTAAATATCTTATTTTTTATCTATTTAAATTTTTTATGAATTAAATGCAAATAGATAAATAAGGCTCTCAAAACGAGTTTGATATACATAATCCACTTATTTCGTACAAAGTAAGAATTATATTCATTTAATTAAATTATAATATCAAAATATTTGAAAAATTAGAAAAATTTTTAAAAAATCTAAAGTATTTTTATTTTTTACACATTTTTAATGATATCTTCATATGAAAAAAATTTAAGAAGCTATTATTATTTTAATTAAATATTTCTATGTCCTTGATTAAGATTTACAATGCATATATTAGAAAAATGTTTTAATACTTGAAAAATGTGTTAACATTTGTTTTTCTTTGTGCTTTTCTATCTTTCCCAACGTATAATTTATTATAACCTTCCTGCAAATAATTTATTATAACAAATTAGAATTGCTGAACGTTAACAATGTTGCTCTTTTAAATTTTTTTATTATTTTTTTGAAAATTTCCCATGACTGTTAACATATATCACACTATAATTCAATCCAAACAGTCTCATTATAAGAAAATTATGCGGTAGAAACGCCCGTATGCAAATGAGATATTTATTATTCTATTCACTTGTTAACTAATACAACATAACGATTGTTTCATGTCTTTTTCTCTCTTTTTGTTTCCCTTGTTAAAAGCGCCAACCACTCGTGGATCAATATGGAGCAATCACTGCACATAACAGATAGCTCGAGCGAAAGAAAGTTTGTCGTCGAGGAGACAAAACGTCCGCCGGCGACATAATGAATCGCCCCACTGTGTCCACTCTAGCAATAACGTGTCTTGTGCTATGACCAATGCCGTAATTAATAACTGCAAACCGCCCAAAAGAGCTCTTTAAATGGTGCGTGTTGTGGTTCGGAATCAGTTCCTTCGGAATTTCTTTCCACCTGCTGCAACACGCAAAGAAGACCCTACTTCAAGACGTCAGGTGGGCTGTTCTAACGGTCGCAGTTGAATCGAACTACGTGTTGTATAGTTTGGAGCTAATTAATTTGTTGCAAGCGATGAATATTTTATGACTCCATTGGCGGTGAATGCTGCCGTACTCATTTCCCGTTGAAGTTGATAGAGTAAATATTTGAATTTTTTGGCATCATTTGATAAAAATACTTGGCGATTTTATTCTTCTTATCCATTTCCAATGTATTCGAAAGTTGAAAAATTGGATAAACTAATTTAAAGAAATTTGTATTTTCTAATTTCATTTGCTCTTATTTTGATATTTTACACTCTGAAAATAATTACCATTATAGTGTTATGTAAAGCTCAATAATTTTTTTTTAAACAAATCATTAAAAATTTTAATAGCGCTGACTTTAAATTTGTCAGTAAGGTAATCTGTAATCTTAAATTTGCAAATTAAGTTTAATAATGATTAATAAAATAGGATATTTGCAGTGATTTTTTCTTTATTCAAATTCTTTTTTTAGAGGAAGGAATTACAGTAAACTGAACAAAAGCGTTAAAAATAAAATGATTATAAGCAAATGTTCTCATAAGTTTATATTTTTGCATTATTTATAAATTCGTTTTATTTATAATGTTGTTTATAAGAAGCTCTATAAATTAAAAAAAAAATCAGTAGAAATGTTAAGAGGAATATCTTTGATTTTAAATATACACAATAAGTTTTATAATGATTGATAAAGTGAAAACTTTTCGTTTAACGAGACTTTCAAAATTTTATTCTTTTATCTCTTTAATTTTTTGAGGAAAATATCTCCTTTTTCAAAGAATAAGTTATGTACTAAGGTGAGCAAAATAGTACAAAATGAAACAATTACATGAGAACTATTTTTATTGATATAATTTTATTGAAAAATATAATTTACTTAATTTTATTTTCACACTGAATTAAAAAAGATATTTTGTGAAATGAAGGTCGAAAAAAATCTTCGAATCTTAAGAATATTTCAACCAAGTTCAAGAATTTGAAATTTTAGTAATTTTTCAGCTATGTGAATTTTTTTTTGAAGGTTTTACATAAAAATGAGAAGAGAATAATTTTATCAGCTCACACAATAAAATTATTGACTAGGAATGTGCTTCATATATCTTAATCTTTAAGTTGTATTTATAATTGAATTACCCGAGTTGAGTGAACGCACACATTTAAAAAAGCTATAGGCATAATTTATTTGGCATATTAGAATGTCTTATCTGTGTTAGTTTGCTTTTCTCCGATTATTTATATTAAAATGTATTCAGTACCACTACAAAAGTCCACACACGATGTGAGAATCGAGCCAACGAACTATTAAATAGAAGGCTACATTACCCAGCCATTTGTTTGCTTAACATTTTTGTGGAATTTATGGAAGGCAGTGATTTTGACACCGTGACGTGAGAGGCTTAACAGTTGAAGGCAGTTTTTTCACAAATAACGAGCCATATGAATTTGTCGCAAGGGAGGAAACTAAGAAAACGCCCAATTACCCACTCTGACAAAAGAGCATGCAGAAGTCAAAACAGTCCTCGTTGTTTAAAAGTGCCCCAGCTTTTATGCACCGGAATGCAATGTCCCACCACTAGATCACGGTAATCTCCTAAAGCAAAAATTTGTAAGCTGATAAATTTCGGTACTTCATCTAAAGGCTTCATTTAAAATTTATTCACTTAAGAGAGTAGAAAAAAACGCGGTTCAATGAAAGAATGCTTGTACAAATGGATTCTTTAGAAATACAGGAATGTTTCAAACTTTGATAGATGACATATTTGAAATACACCAGGCTGAATATTCCAATGTGCATTAGAAAGCTTTCCACACTGGAGAGATTTTAAGAAGCAATCGTCTCTACGTGGCAGCTGTCGATGTTTAGGAATGGATAATGTTACCTACATTGAAAGCAATAGTTGAAACTTTGAAAGGAAGAATGACAAGTAAATTATTGTTCTTATTGGCCGAATCTGCTTGACATAAAATGTTGCCAAAGGGAAAAGCGTGAAATGATTAAGTTCGATTACATTTCAAAATAATCTCTTCCAAGTAATCGAGAAGTGTTTAGATAGATGGGTAAATTATTATTATTCAAAAATCAATTATCTATTTAAGAAGGATGATTATATTTTCTGGTAAAAATAAATTTGACTAGATCATTAATGCTTTAAAATTCAAAGATGGATTTGTGTTGCATTTTTTTTTGTCTAAAAACTTTATTGAAAATAAAGAAAGTCTAAAAATTCATTCACTGAAAATATTCTCAGCACCTTTTTCTATGAAAAAATGATGTCCTTCTACATATAAAATTAAAGCAAACCCAAAGTCTACCAGTAATGATTATTTTGAGCTATATCATCAAAATTTCATATTTTAGTTATGAAAAAGCAAATAGAAGTTGTTTTGACAATTTATTTTTATCTTATGATGGAACTTAATAAATAAAATATCGCTATATTTGTATAAACACATAAAAATATCTAAGGATGCAAAATTAGAATGGTTACATAATGAGATTTCTTTTATGCATTCATTTCTCTCGTTATAAGAAAACATCGGCCGTTAATCACTGAGAATGATCAAAAGAATCAATCCACCTGGCATCATAGAATACCCGCCTCACTTTTTAATCAAGTCTGACAAACAAAGGTTGCGTGATGTGTGACTGCCACAGCAGAAGCGAAAGAAAAAAAATCTGTGTTAAAGATTTCGATTCAGCTTTCCACCAGTTTTTAATATTGAATACTCCACAGATTGCAGTACAAAGGAAACAAACTATAAATAAGAATTGTGCGTTACATTTCAATCGAACGGAGATTCGACTGTCGCTGCAACGTTTTGAGAAGGGCGTCACTCTATGCAGTGTTCGAAAATTATCGCAGAATATTATAATTAACCTTTCAGCTGACTGGAGATGAAGCATTTTATTCAGGGCTCTGAGAAGGAAGTGTACTTTCTCTTAATTGGTGTGTCAATTAAATTAATTTAACGGACGGAACATGAGTTTGAATATTTCTGTGTTCAAATGAAATTGATGCTTTGGATTATTTCGACTTTCCATTACAGAGTGTTATTAGCGTGATTTAAAAAAAAAAAAAAATATTGCTCGTAATGATGGCGCAATTGCAGCAACTTATGAGCAGATTTATTAAAAAACTGTCTTCACATTGTACATCAGACCTTCGGTCCTATTCGAATTTTTTTTTTCTATCAATAACACAAAACGAACCAACTAACATGATTTCACAAAAGTATGAAACCGCAATTGAAATGAATTGACTAAATTAAAATCCAGTTTAGACAGTAAAAAATATAATTTTTGATGGTAATTCAATAACACAAAATTTTAATTCGTTTTCTTGTACAAAGTCTAGATAGACACATGCAATAGATGTATAAACATTCGTCCAAACATGAGGACACAATTTAAGCCGATATTTTAATTTTTGTCTGCGAAATGGCTGATTTAATTAAATTTTGGCCAATAACAAATGGCATTTTTTATGGTAATCAAATGACATAAAATTTGAATTCATTTTCTAATTAACTATCGAACAAAAACTTGATAGACCCTGAATGGACATAAGTATTCTTTTGTCATCCAGAAATTCTTACTTTGTCATAACTGAAAGTTTTGTTTTAAATTTCCTCACCATCATTTATATTCTAAACTGAAGACATTCTTCAAATTATTTTATTTTATATTACTTACACTATTGAAATTAAGTTCACACATATTCTTTCATGTTGCTCTGGAACACGTTATAAAAATATTTACTTTTGAATGATAATATTTAAATGTTTTCTCAACTCTTAAATGTATATTTATATAATATTAACCTATAAAACTCCTGTCTAAAGTGTATTTTTTGGTAATTTACTTTCAAACTTTGCACATTTTAATAAATATCATTCCCAATTCAATTTGCGTTTATTGATTTGATTGCTTTTGCTTGAAACTAATATAAATGCTCTATCAACCATAATAAAGAATTCAAGATTTACATCATCGCCTTTAGAACTCATGGTAAGCAATGGTGGTCAGTGCTTATTTTACATGCAGCTGCTATTCAAAAGGGAAAATCGTATGGTTCTGTACATCTGTACCCTGGATGTTTTGACTTTTCTGGTTTTCTTCCCTGTAATATGCGAATATGTATAATTGACTAATAGAAATCACTTGAAAAGCGTACAGTGGAGATGTGGTAAAAATCTTACTAAGTTTCCAGTGGTTCATTAAATATATGCACAAAAGGATAAGATTATAATGTTTTAATTCATTTTTTTTTAATTTTTACTTTAACCGATATATATATTAAATAAAAACTAAATTAATTAAAAAAAAGTAAAATCTTATAGAATTTTCTTAAATAAAAAACAATGTAATTTGAATTACACAAAAAAATTTGAAAAGTAACTTGAATTACACAAAACAGAAAAGTTTTTTTCTTAAGAAATTAGAAAAATTTTCCAATAAGAACAATATGAAACATTAAGAAAACAAAAATAAGTAATTTGTGTGATTGTTAAAAATGGAAATTAAAAACAGGAAAACGTCGAAAGAAAAGAAAAATGTTGAGAAACAAAAGAAATAAAACTTGTCTCATCTGGGGGGCAAACAAGGGGAAGGCGTTTCGAATTCATTCGCTTAATGATTCTACAGAATAAATACACAAATGAAGTGCACCCGGCGATTTTGAACGAAAAATTAATATCGATTGAATTAGAAAGTGAAAATTGAAGGATATATGGTATTTTTTCATAATATGCATTTAAATAATCATACACATTTATATTTTTCTATAATTTTATGACCAAATAATTTTGATTTCACCTAACAATCCAAGTAATTAGATTTTAATGAAATGTTTTAAATTTCTGTTTGATGAACATGAAACGTATCACGTGAAAACCACTTAATAGCTATATTGATTCAGTATCGTGAAAATCGAAAATTTTAGTTTGATAAATTAGTGTTACATATTCAGCTTTATTTGATCTAATATTTTATTACATATTTCATAAATTTACTTAAATATAACACATTTTATTTCTGTTCTTAAGTTTTTCAAAAAAAAAAAAAAAAAATTCTGTTTTTAAATTTTTCTTACAAAATATATAAATGAAGTACCTTATTTCTGATTTTTAATTTATACACATTTTTCAATTTTCTTAAAGTGATTTGACCTTTCTTTTCTCTCATCAAAAAATTCGGAGAAATTTCGACGTTGGAAAAAATATCCCAAACAATTTTTTCGTTTTCCGAAGTTTAAAATAACGAGAACACAGCCATTTTATATACGATGTGAAGATTCAGTAATTTGAATAATTACGATTAATCAATTTTCTAAAACTGAAGAGGTTTGATTTTAATCAATTCTTCAATGTTTGCATTTAAGCAACCAAACATGCGTTTGATTATTTATAACTTCTCCTCTCCCCTCTGCTGAGTTGAAAGCCGAATATTTACCTCCCTGGCCTCCGATTCAGTAGCTCATGGGTTCGAATCGCACCTCCGAATTGAACGCAGTAAAATTTAATGATTAAGTAGCATGGGGATTACGTAAAATTTTACATTTACAATATCTCATTTTTGTGATTGCATTAATAAAAAGTTTAAATTAATCTATGAGCAATATTGCAATTTTTTAAAAAAATTATATATTTTTTTCAAGAAAAAATAATGCACAATTTCTAGCGAAATATTTTTCACAAATTGTAAGTGTTAAAATTTTTAAAAATTGTTAAAGATAATTTATTACTTGCGCTAAAATAATCGAGTCTATATTTTCATCACTTGGATTAATTCAGAATAATAATTTCATAATTAAATTAATTTTTCTGATGAATTATTTTTGGTGAAGAAAGGGAATAATAGTCTTCTATGTAAGATTCAGAATAATAATGAAATTATTATTAATAACTTCAATTATAATGTAAGATTCAGAATAATTATGAAATTATTTTAATTCAATAATAATTTCATTATTATTCGGAATCTTACATAAGAATGAATATAAGCACTTTGTCAGTTGATTGCTGTTTATCATTATTGTTATAACTAATAATTTTGTTAAATAGTTTAAAACTTAAAAGAAGACAAATTAAATTATGCCATTTTTATTTAAAGCAAAACTTATTTTTCCTCGACCAGTGGAAAAAAGCAATAGAATCAAAATTAAAAGAAAAATATAATACAAATCCAGCAACATTGTAAATTTTCAGAAGCAGCTAAAATACATTATTCAACATACATAAATATATATTAGTTCTAATCTGCTTCTTTTTTTCTCTAGTTATTCGGAATCACTTCATAAAGAACTCGATTGAAAGGGGGAAGAAAACGATAAGAGCAAGCGAATCGTCCTACGCACCCTGTCACGTGTCCGTCTAGACAGCCACTCGACACTCGGAACTTTATTATATAACAACGTCTGATGTCTGCAGAATCAGGTGCATTGAACTTGCCTTTCTTTTTTCTTTACGGGCATTCGCTTCTTCTTTCGCTCAGATAGGTCTGTATAAAAATGCACTCCGCCATTAATCACAGGCCATCATGAAAGAGAAGTTCTTTTTCAGACATTTTTTTCTCCTCTCCAACCAGCTTATTTATTTCTTTTTTTTCTATTTTATTCATAGAAAGGTTGAACGATTGTGCGTGGAACATTTAATAAATAGAAAAAAAAATATATACAACTTTTTTTGCAGCCATTTTTTTTCTGCTTGATGTTGGTAATTTGAATTTTGGCGGGAAAGATCATGTAACTGTAGACTTGCGTTCAACGTTTTGCAGCTTATTGTTGTGTTGAAGGAAATGCTTCGATATTAATGAGATGAATTAATGTGTTTGACTTAGTTATGAATTAACAGTTGCATTAAAGAATCTGAAAAATTGGAAAACCAGTGTACTATTTTTTTTTTAAATTCTGAATTTTAATGAAATAATTTTTAATAAGTAATCATTATAAAAAAAATAAATATAAATTCCATCAGCCATCATTGATTTTCGATACATATTAAAATAATTATAAAGATAAAATTGAAATGAATCATAGAATCAAAATTAATTAAATGAGTTACAATAGAAAATCTAGCTTAAAAATGAAATTGATTAGCCTAAAGCAAAAATATGTTGCTAATGTGAAGAAGAAATTTAATATTTTATAATTTGAAACCTTTATTCAATTTACAAATAGCAAAAACTTTTAACATTTTTAGTCTTAAATTTAAACGTTTCAATCTTTCTTTTGATGAATTTTGATATTTAACATAACGATGTCTAATAATAGTGATTAAAATTAAGTTATATGTTTAATGAATCAATTTTTTATTCTAATTATCTTTACTCCTTACATACACACTGATGTATGTGTAATTCTGAGCTGTATACATTGGTTAATGGGTCTACTTAATGAAAGGCTTTTCAATTTTGAACTATGATCAACGGACTAGATTGACATTTGTGTTGGTACCTTACTTTCCGCATAACAACAAAAGAAGAACATAACTTCCTATGAGTATTTAACATAGGTAAATTCGTTTAACTGGCAGTTTTTTTCTTTGTTCTTAAAAAATCAAAAGGAATCTATTTAATACTAGCAGAAATTTCGGCTTCAAGATAAAAAAATGGCATCCTCTCAATTATTATTCGCTCTCTCTCTCTTAATAATTCACTCTAATATTCGAATTTCTGACAATATGTACTAGTTTTACATTTAACAATTGTGGCCTTTTAGACATTACCTTGATTTGTTATGAGCTGACATTTTATGAGCTTATCATAACATTTTATTAACATAAAATAATTATTGATAGAAAATATTACAATAAGTTAAATAATTGTATCATATAAATTGTAAATCTTACATTGTTTACAGTTATTCTTTTATATTAAGTTCTGAACTAATTTCTGGGTTTCAAATTGAAAAAATAAGCATTGCAAGAAATTTCCTTAATAATAATTTTAATTTTATTCACTTTGGTAATTTTGAAAATATTCTTATGACAGATATGAAGTGACAGCTGACGTATCTGTAAATTATGACATAATTTTCTTTCTGTTTCAGCAGCGATCCTGGTATCAAGTATTGAAAAAAGAACTTTAGATAAAGACGAAAGATGATCTAAAGAAGTATGTTGATCCTTGACAGTTCCGAAACCTTAATGTTGTGATTATAATATTTTTTGTAATCATAATTGTAAATAAAATTTAATATGTTTTAATTAAAATACTAATTCGTAATATATATATATATATATTCATCTTTTATAATTTTCTAGTATAGAATGAAAAAAGTCAGTTATTTATTTTTTTTTAAACATGCGATTACACATTAGTTCTTAAAAAGTATGTTATATATTGAAAATAAGAAATAGTGTTAAACTATATGTACCAATTACAATAAGCATAATAATTTTATTTTACAGAGATAATAAAACTTTTATCAACTTTATGACTTCAATAATGGCAACATTTTGAAAGATTTAAATAAAATCCTTGGAGATTTAAGTTTTCGGATTTCATCACGATCATAAATCAAAAATAAATAGTAGCAATAATCAATAAAAAATAATTATTATTATCGTTTTGGTAATAGTTCATATTAATGTGATTAAATTTTTCGAACACATATTCTCCTTCTATATATTTTGTGATTGAATAATATTATTATTAACTGTTTGAAAATGTGAAAATTAATTTAGAACTTATAGGGAAAATATTTAATTTCAATTGCAACTATTAAGGAAAATAGACTCCAAATCACACATTGTACTAGTATTAACCTTAGTAATTTGAAAAATTGGTTTGCTGAGTATAATCTCGAACAAAATTTCCCATTTCAATTTGATTTGTATTTTATTGGAACCCAAAATCAGTACTAGAATTACACTACGAAGTAATTATATGTATTATTTATATTGTGATAAGAAGAATTTATCTCATGAAAGTTGTTTCCCACACAAACACACACACACACACACACATATGGATTTAAATATAAATATGATACAGTTGTATCATATACATGTTTTCATAAAAGTAACAATTTTTCTATTTCTTGTACGAACAAATCGAATATTAAAGTACTATTCTAGTTCGTTTTTTTAATATTATTCTAATTCAGTTTTTTTAATGTTATTCTAATTCAAATTTTTTAATATTATTCTAATTAAGTTTTTTTTAATATTATTCTAGTTTATTTTTTTTTTATAAAATTTAAATGGTTAAATGTTACTGAAAGTGTTCAAAGTTTCCTCTCCAAATATATAGAATTATATTAGAATTTTTCAAAATGCAACAAGTAAATATATTACACATTGTTATATAATATACTTCAATGTAGTATTTTGAATATAATTTTATGTAAAAATGATTTTGACCCAAAAGAAAGAAACTTTGGTTATTTAATATTGTATATAACATATCCTTAAATTTTTTTAGTGAAATATGCTGTTAAGAATAACTATTAATTCAACGAAAAGTTAACAATTTATCGAATTGAATTTTTTTGATAATGTTATTCACATCGCAACATAATTCAGAAAAAGTTATTTTATTCGATAAATATTCTTCAAAATAGATATACAAATATAATATCCCAGTTTTTCACATTAGTAAATTATAGGGTTTTTTTGCAAGTTTTTAAATGTAAATTATACAAATGTGCAAAATGATCTGGTAATAATAGCTGTAATGGTTCGTAATACATTCAATGCATTTCAATTAAATCTAAATATTTATTTGAAACTTAATATATTTAAATTATTTTCCGAGAATAAATAAGAAATTTGCGAAATATATTTTTTCATAAAGTTTGTGATTTGCTTTTAGTTCTAAAAATAAAGATAATTTCTATTTTCGATTTAACTAAATTTCATTCCGCTTTCGATTTTGCACTGTTAAATAAAAATTTCTCTTTTTTTTATTAGTTTCGCTATTTTCAGTTACTTTTGCCTTTTTTTTAGAAGAAACGTTTCAAACTGGAAATTCAAGATATAGGGAGATTATTTAAACAAGAAAATTTGTAATTTCTTAAAATCTAATTTTTTATGTGTTTCTGTATCCCTATTAAAATTTTATGCAAATATATGAGGCCAGTTTAACAAAAGCAACTTACATGACATAGAAATTTGAATTAAAATTACTCCTCATTTTACTTCCATTTGAATTAATTTGGTATTTCATTTAATCACAATTCTGTAATTCAATATCAAATAATAAAAAATGAATTGATTAGAAAAAACGAAATAAGTAACATAATAATAAGAAATAAATAATAAAAGCAATGCAATTTTGATTTGAATGTATTATTTTTTCTCTTATTATTTATATGGCTAATAACCATTATTTATAAATCGAAACTGGAAAAAATAGTTAAATTGTTATAAATCAAGTTAGTAATTATTTTTCGAATGTTATAATATTCACGAACAAAAAACTGCCTTTACGAATACTGGAACTATTTAAATAATTAAACGATATTTATTATTATTTATGTAAGTAATTTATTAAATAATTCTATATATAACATACTTTTGTGTTTAATTACTTTTAAGAGATGTAAATAATGCGATTCTCTCTCACTTTGTAAAAATCAGAGCAGTTCAACAATTATTTTTCATTTAGTAAATCCTTCATTATCACATTTCTAGATTTCAAAAGATTAGATTATTTACTATTTCATTTTGCTTTAAATTTTATTAAATATATATATGGTAGGCTTTCTGTCATGTAAATGCAGTCATATGAGTCTTAAATACTAAAATTTCTTAACATTATTGGACTGTACGAACACCGGATACCCATGAAAAATTCGTTTCACAAAAATGTAAAAGAAATTCGTTCTAGCAAATTCTATAAAATTGTTTCAAAATGATCTGACACGTGGAGAGCAAAGGATGTAAAATAGAGTTTTTATTTTTAAGAGTTTCAGTATACGTTACATTAATAAAACTATTTAATTTTCAATTTCAAAATAATTCAGATTTATTATTATAAGTAATTATTGTAAATTTATGAAATTCAAATATAAATATCTCACAAATTTAATGATTTTAATATTTTCTGTAATAGTGAAATGATTTTGAAATTTTTTTCTTTTTTTTCTCCTTTTATCTTAGAGTAGGTTGAATACACAGCAATTCATGAAGGACACAATAAAATGTTAATTAACACTGGGTAAGATTTGTATGTTTATTAATAAACATGTATTTTTACATGTAATAAAGGAAACAATACACGTTTTCTAACATAATCTCCCAATATGTATGTCATAGCTTAAAAATTAATGTATTTGTTTATTAAATGTATTCATTTGCTAAAATTGCATTTAATGTATTTTGTATTGATTAGGGTAAGTCCGATGACTTTATTTTTGATATTGCCATTCCCCATCATTTATTTTCTTTAAAAATTGAGGAACAATAAACATACCAATATAAAAAAGAAAGTAATAATCGGTTCGTTTTTAATATTGGCATATAACACGAAAGAAGTTTGAATAATCTAACATTAAATCAGTATTCCTCATCGAAATTGTGACATTTCCAATATTTTTCATTAGCTTGATCAAAATGGATGCATACATAAACTCAGTCATTGAAGATGATACACAATATTGAATTCAACAATAACTCTTACTTTATTTTCAATTTATTAACCTTTCTTGGGTAACTAGTCATTGGATCTCTCTGAAACCACTTATTTGTAAAGAAAATACCCTCTTAAAGATGCACTAGAAAATTTGATTTTATTTAGCGTATTTTTATATATAATATATGACTCTCAGCATTGTAAAAATTATAAAATATAATAAGTTAGGAAATGTAAAATCAAATATAACTAAATTTATCTACTTATCGTTATTATATCCCAGCACATAGTGATAATAAAATTATTATTTTAGAATGCATAAAAAGCAGTTTTCAAGATAATGAAAAGCATTAAAAGGCTTATTGTATAGTATGATTTTATAGGCATATTTCGGGTAGCCAAATCAGTCTACTACAGGATACAGGATGCCATACAGTAGGAAATACTTTAAACAATTCAATATCCGTGGCGATATTTGCAAAATTAGGAATATAAAAGTCAAGAACGCAGGTTTTGTGTTATGGAATACAGCAGTATATAGAGCTCAAGAATATATTAATTATAAAATATTTAAAAATATTTACTAACGTAAAAATAGATGACATAAAAAATAATGTAGTATGTACTTTTTTAAGCACATGTATTAAAAAAATATGAAAACTTAAATATTCTTTCAAAATATTTAAATAAAAAACTAAAATTTTAATTAGAACCTTGTTTCTGAAACACTTTACTCAATATTGTAGAGGGGTACGTAAAATAGTACTGAGTACCACAGAAAATTGTACCACGTGCCAAGCCAAGTACGTGGGCCGTAGATTGATGAAACTTTTATTAGAAAATAGTTGAGAACACATTTTTTGTGTTATGGAATACAGAAGTATATACAGCTTAAGAATACATTGATAATAAATTTAAAAATATATACTAACGTAAAAATAGACGACATAAAATATAAAAATATAAACACGAATAAAAAATTAAAATTCAAATGTAGTATGTCTTTTTTAAGCATATATATTGAAATATATTACGTAAACTCAAATATTCTTTCAAAATATTTAAATAAAAAATAAAATTTTAATTAGAACCTTGTTTCTGTAGCACTTTACTCAAAATTGTAGAGCGGTACGTACGGTGATATAAAGTATCACAGAAAATTGCACCACGTGCCAAGCCAGGCACTTGGGTCGTAGATTGTGAAAACTTCTATTCGATAAATTTTTGTTTTAGTCATTCTCAGACATTTATATGTAATTAGTTTATTTTTAATCAGTGGTTAAGTGATTCCATCTAAGTAATGGCTCCATTCATTTTAGGAAAGAACTTTTAATACAACATCAAAAAGACAAAAAAATGTTATTGAAGCCGGTAGGGCTTGATAAAATAACGATAACTGAATTTACAACCTTCTGATAAATTTATTCAAATTTGAAATGGTATGAGCTATATCTATGAAATGGACTAGCCTATATCTATTGCTATAAGCAACAAGGTACATTGGGCTGTTTCTGTAATATACCTATTGAATATTTTCACAATTAAAAAAGTACCAGATAACAATTAAAAGTTATTAATTCGAACACAAAATTTATTTAAAACACGTAATTTTTTTTCATTTATGTAATTTTTAAGTAAAAGAATTTTATTTAAAAATAAAATCTTTATAAATAATATTATTTTAATGGCCTAAACATATGATAATTTAATCCTGCTGTATATCATTTAAATAATAAAGATGAAACTATTAAATAAAATTAATAGAAATAAATTCACTATACATGTGTACTGAACTCCAGATTGTTTACAAGAAATTACTTGATTTTAAATTTGTAAATTTTCTTAGGTTTCCATTTGAAAAATTGATAAATATACGTGTTTTTATAATATTGTTATTTCACACATTTTTTAACTATCTTTTATATATATATATATATATATATATATATATATATATATATATATATTTATGCAATTCTTGAATTCATGTTCTTGAAAAAAATGTAAATCATTGTCATAATCTTCAATTTTTACTGCTTATAAAATATTTATGTTACAAAGATGTTTTTATTTTTTTTTCATAAAATAATTCCGAAAATAGGTTTCAAATTTAATACAAAATTCTATTCAAGAAAACAAGATGACTAAGATGATGCTAGGAAATTTTTACCATTAAATAATATCTTACATTTATTTTCAAGATAGTGTCCAAAAAATGGAAACGTCATTGTACAAAATATTAATGTTGCTAGAGTTCTAATTGTTATAACATAATTTTTCTTACAACTTAACTTTTGTTAAAAAAAATAGATAATTTTCATTTTTTAAATTAAAATCTTTTCAATTCCAATAAATACTGCAGCGGATGATATATTCATGTTTCACAATAAATACAGGACTGTAAGAATTTTATTAATTCTTACTAACTAACATTAAGAAAATTAATTTTGTTTCTCTAAGAGCATTTTACAAAGTAAACTTGAAGGAAAGCATAATTCGGCAAGTTCCCTTGATTTTTAATTTGCGATCAGTTTTTAATCTGAAATGTCAAACTTTAAATTAGGGAAAAATATAATTTTGAATCTCTCTCTATATATAATAGAGATTCACAAATATATTTTTACAATCTTGATTTATATATTGCAAATTTAATTTCTTATTGTGATCAATTTGCAATCTGAATTACAAATTGAAATTAAGAAAAAAATATGTTTGTAAATCTATGTTTCTATTCCAATCAGTTTGTAATTTATATGAATGTATCGGTTGTACCATGTTTCCCTCCAAAAAATAATTAATAATGTTTTTTTGTTAATTTCCTTTGATAAATTCGAGGATATTAAGGCTTTAAAATTGATGTATAATATTATGAAATATATATTTGTATAACTAAAAATAGATTATTATTGAAGATATTTCTATATAAAAAGAGAAAAGCCTTGAATTACATTAAAATATTGGAGAAATATGTATTTGTGGAACTCTAACGTAAATAGAGAGTGATTGAAATCGCTTTCAAATGAAATCAACAAAGAAAATGAAGAAATGAACTCTCTTCTTTTACAAGATAACAATATATACTTTAAAAATCTCCAAATAAAGAAATCTCGTGATGTAGTGATTTAGTTACCCAGATACAGATATTTCCCTTTTTCTATGAAATAATCAGTGGAGATGATAACAAATATTGAAGTTTGAAGGAAAAATTACCATAACACTCGAAATTGATATTTACTAGATAAAATAATATTTAAACGATAAAAGAAAAATCATTTATGGAAATTTTATTTCTATAAAAAAAATTGAGGTATTCTATGATTGCATAAGTTTGTATCTTCATAATTTTAGGGATTACTAAATATTAAGCCGTCACACATTTTATAAGCATATATACTTTCTATTTCAAATATATATCGTTTAATTGTAATTTATACTAAATATAAATCTCTGATAATTCAAAATATCAGTAAGTTTTTTTCACAAAATGCATACTGCAGAACAAAAATGATCAAACTTATAGTATTTTTATACTAAACGGAAAATCCAATTGATTACACACCCAAAAGAAGTTGTTTTCAACTCTAGCACTTGCTCAACATAAAAATAAAATATTTCATGAAATTTTAACAAACCGCTATTTTGAAACATACTTAGAACCTTAAATTTCACTGCTTTGCTTATTCAAATAAATGTTTTTCATAAACGGTTTTAAATTTAGCTAAATATTAAATTACTCATAATCTATTTTGAAAATGATGTGAGTGGCGTGATTCCTAGAATTTGTAACCGCAATCGCCTCGTGATTTATTGTTCCGAAAAATAGAACACCGTATAAAATAAAACAGGAAGTTTACTCATAAAATAAAAAATCAACGAACTAAATATTTCAAAAAATGACAAAGCGGCACAGCATTTTCAAAACAAAAAATGAGCGAGATTATAAAAATTGATTTACTTTTAAATTTCATTATTCAGTCTTTGGAAGAATTTAGTAATTCGAAGTTTTTGAGTCGAAGCTGAGAGCAAAAGTAATGTGTATATATGTAACAGATAACTTCTATTATATTGTAATTACACTTATTGTCAATTATATAAATTATTATCAAAGATGTAATATATTATTTAAAGCGCAGTGGGGTTTAGTATTTATGAAATTTGCTTGGTTATTTCCAAAGCATAGTCAAGGGAGGGGTTTTTAGCCAACTTTTAATCTATCATCTTGATTTCTTAAGAGCTACTAAATTATTTGTAACAATATAATGTGAATTAATTATAAAATTTATTGTAAATATTTCGATACATTTAATATTGTACCATTTTTCTATTATTTTTTACTTAAAAGGTGAATCCATTACAATTTAAAATTAAATTTCGGTACCGGAATTATATTTTAAAATCAATGTTAACATAAAAAATCAATAATATTTTATAAAAGAGTATTGATTCATTTGTGTTTAAATTCATGAGAAGTTTTTACTAAGATATGGTAATCTATTTTTTTACTATTTTTAATTACTTTTAACTCTTATACTTACTCTGCCTTTAAATTTGTACATATAATACCTACATAAATCGCCTATCCCTTACATTTTGCTCATATATATATATATATATATATATGTATATATGTATATATATATATATATATATATATATATATATATATATATATATAT
>JAPDSC010109831.1:0-54217 GCA_026290005.1 Latrodectus geometricus
GCCTTGTCTGCAATGGGAAGAATTGTTTCTCCTATAAAAAGTGAGAAAATATCAAAATTAAGTTTCCTTTTTTATCCCTAAACTAGATATAAAAACTCTTTGACTATCATATGATTCCAATATAATTTTGAACATTTTAGAAGTACTACCTCCATAGCCTATAGTGCCATTTAAAGGAATTTGAGACCATTTGTTGTCAGTTTCTATGTCATCAGTCTGAATTTCTTCTGAATCACAATTTTCAGTTTGTACATAGACCTAAATAAATGAATAATTTTAAACAGAAAAATAAAATTCTTATCAATTTCATACACAATATCATTCATATTTTTCAACTTTTATACAAATCTAAAAATATAAACAAAAGATTAGAGTACTTTTCTTTCATAGCTTAGCTTACCTTCAAATATATGCATGTATAAAAAAGGGACTGTTGCACGCATATTTCGATAAATGTGACAAATTAATTCTGAGGGAATCTCTACAGTTCAAGAGTAACAACAAACCCCAGTCAATAATTAGAAGTATTGATCTTAATGTGAAGTATTATAGAAATGTATTGAAAATATGTACTATTAGATTTAAGCCAGGATAACATGTTTTTAGCTATCAGATTATCTACCATTACAACCATTACATCCACTGATATTACCAAAAATTACTAATATCATAATGAATTCAGATCACAATTAATAGTCTAAAGTGTTATAAGGGTGTTTATATAAACAATTACTGAATTGTATCTCCTGAGTGAACATTTTTATAAACAGTGGGAAGAATTCAAGAATTGCAATGGAGTTGTGTTGTGCCCAGTCCTTCAGGATCTAGAAGCAGCTAAATCAGATCCATGAGACTATTAACCCTAGCAAAGTCCAGAACCTAGCAAAGAACAAGTCTGGAAAATCTTTCGGCCAGATTTGTAGGTCATGCATTTCAAATTCTCACTGAATAATATGGACACAGCTGTTAGATCAATTCTATCTCCATCAAATTTCAAAGCCTGGGTTTTTCTTACTAATTCCAGGATGATCAAGAGGAGCCCTCCAGACTTGCTTGTTTTTATTTTCATTAAAGAGTAAATCTCTCGATATGTGAGTGCATAATCAGTGGCCGCAATCTCAACATAGCCTTTTTTAGTCAAGAAATCCCCGACTTCATTTTCAGGGAGTTAACTTGAGACAGGATCTATTGAAAGTGGGCGTCTCTGTACTTAGCTATGGTCTTGAGCTTATTGATTATTTAAATGTGCACGAGGTCATCCATTTTAGTCTAGTTCTCCAGGTGTTGAAGGGAGTTTCGGCTATCTGTAAGGATTCAAATGTAGCTAGAGTCAATTCTGTTAAGAATGGCATTTAATCCCTCGTCTATAGCGATTAATTCACATCAGAATACTGAACAGTTTTCTGGATTGCGTCTAGAGACCCGGATAAAAAGCTTCTCAATGAAGACAATGCTCTATGTGCGATTTAACTTGTCTTCATTACCATCAGTGTATAACAATATGGCATCACTTGGAATACTATTTATGACCTCGAGAGCAAGCTGTAGTAGGTATTCAGGCATGTCTAAGTTTTTATTTGTATGGGACAGATTATAAGTGTGGAAGTGAACTCCAGGCAAGCCCGCAACCGGGTTGACACAGGATTTCAGAGATAAATGCTTCACTGATTGGGAAATTATCTTCATTTTATCAGCCAGACTAAATGGACTATTCATTTTTAATCTCTGGTTGTTTTTCCATTTGCATAAGTATTTAGAGGTTCGATTCTGGTTTTCATAACTTTTTAATTTATTATAGTATTTAAACAATTTTGAGTTTCTAAGAGGAGGAAGATTAGTCTTATAAGGTACTGCATCATTTGGGTAACTGTTTCTCAAACCCATTAAAATACGAAACGCACTTAGTTGCACTCTTTCTAATAGAAGATAAGATAACGAGGCACAGAAGTAGACAGGAACTCATACTCTAGTATAAGCCTGATCAGTGGATGGATTATACGTTGTCCTAAGTGATTTGGCATCAGTACCCTATTCTCTGCTAGAAACGAACTTAAGAATATTCAGTCTGTTACAGCTCTTGTTGATCAAATTTAGAATGTGGAATGGAGTAAATTTGGAAAACTCCCAAGAAGTCCCTGATAAATGTGTGTGCAGAAAAAACTGTTACCCATCATTCATTTTTCAACAATTACTGGAATTAAAATTGTATCCTTTCACTCAAAGAATCACAGTCCTATTACGTCTTAAAGAGCTCAAGAGAACATGCAAGCCACTCCATCCAATATATTTCTTTTAATTTTAAGCATGTTTCTATAAATTAAGCTCTATGGCAACTAGAAATAAAATGAGAAAAATGATAATTGTAAACGAATGTATAGTATGAAGTGCTATTCTTTAATTTTAAGAATTTAAGTCATGGAATGGCAGTTCTATATAAAATGTAGGTCTTTACATATATTTAAATTAATTCTTGTTCACATCACTACTCATATTCCTGGAGCTTCAGCAACTACCAGGTGCATTTACAGGAGGTGGATAGCTGAACATCCTTTATTTTTTTTGGAAATAGCTTTGTAAGAAATTACAAATCGCCTCTTGTAATCTTGGTTTTATGTGAAATGTGTCTAAGGTGAATGACACTGCAGCTAAAGTGTCTTAATGAAACCTTTAGTATACCTGGTGAACTAGCTATAGTATCTTACTTAAACCCAAAACTCAGGCAATGATGAGTGGATTATTTAATTTCCTGAGATTTAAAACATTTCTCATGCAGGTAAAGCCTCTGAGATAAACCTGTCTTTACAAGATAAGGAAATCCAGAGTAAATCAATAGAAGGAGTATAAATGACTTCTTCATTACCGAGGTAAAAAATGTAACAAGAGTGGGGAAGCAGTATATAAGGATACAGTATAGAACATTATACCCTATTGTATATGAATGTGATACTCTACTTGATTGACTAGTTACCAGTTTATTTAAAAAAACTCCTACATTACAATACAATTTTAGAATTAATTTGGAATGAGGCAATAGTCCATAAGACTGTCACTAAAAATAAAAATCTGATTATACAGCAAGCCTTTTTTTAAATTTACAAAGAAACAATTAGTCATAATAAATACCTCAGCCTGAAGGACAGTGGCAAATCTCCCAAATCCTTAGATCACTTATGCATGCAAATTCTTTAAAAAAAAATTAATACAATTCTCAAAAGCCTTAACACTTATATGCAGTTAAGATGCTCTTAATTTATATTCTTTTATATGACTCAGGTTTATAATTTATATACATAAAAATAAAGAACATTATCTATATGTCTATTATATGATCATTAACAATAAACATAAATTATATTATTATAGAATGTATATAATAAATAATGCTAATAAATTCATTATAACTATGTGTATCTATTTTTAATCTTTAAACACAAAAAGTATTATATATTTAAACAGTTTTTCATGCATACTTTACTAATTAAAAAGAAATACCTCCAATATAAAAAATAAAATAATAGTTTAATTATAGAGGAAAAATCCAAAAAATATATATTAAATAAAAAGTCATAAAATGGCACACCTGTTTTGCATTGGAGTTTCTGTAACTTCCATAGTTAATAGTTAAAACCACTGCAGGATCTGGAGAAATGTCAGGTGATTCAGTCGTAGAATCATTCCTATAATTATAAGTCATTTTAGTTTAAAAATCTGAACATTTTAATTCAGTCTTGAAGTATTTATAATTAAAATCATTAAGTAACTAATTCACTGAATATAAAACAATAAAAATATTTACAATGAAACCTTTTTTAATACTTTTATTTTAATTAACTTAAATAGGTACATTAGACCAATATAATATATGAAACTGTCAAAGAAATATTTTATGGAAAGATAACATATGAAACAATATTATAAAAGATGCAGTATTATTTTGTAGTATAAAACCATAATACATTTTATTTATAGAATTTGGAGTGTTTTAATTTTTTTTAAAGCTTTGGATTCAAGTATTTTATTTGAAAATTTTTATCATTTTCATACTCAATAAAAGTAACTAATAATAAATCAATTGAATAATTATTGTAATATTAGCAAATGATATTATTATATAACTAATATTATTATATCAACTACATTCTTGATACATCAAATTTATTTACCTCCTGAACTTTTGATGTAAATTATTCAAAAATGAAAAATTGGATTAAGTTGAAAAAATCACTTATCTATTACTTTTAACTTTAATCAATCACAAATAAATAAGAATAATAAATAAAGCCAAAGAAGAATGAAAAAGACTTGATAAATTAAAGAAACATGAAAAAAAGAGTAAATTTGTATTTCCTTAATACAAGCAAAAAATGCATAACCAATAAATGGCAAAAATTGTTAAAAATCAGATACTTTTATATAAAAATTTTACTCTTGGAACAAAATAAAAAGATCAAAACAACTAAAAGAAAAATCAAAACAGTTGGCAGATATAATACTATAAGAAACTTCACTTTTAATATTCAATTTTCATTCTCTTATGCAATTTATTTTCAATCTTAGCATTAAAATTTGAAATTACCTAAAATAGCAATAAACAAAAATAAAAATGAGAAAAAATAAATTTTAAATTATTTCTTTTTGATAGCTGCACATAAACATAAGAAATTTTAATTGTTAAATTTATGATTTTAAATTATTCATATATTTTTGGAGCTAACAAAAATTTATAAAGTTCATTAAACATAATTATTCTCAACTTTTAGATTTAATGCTAAAATTAAATTAAAACTTTTAACTGCTGATTCCAAAATAATATTTATAAGGAAATGCCTTTATTGCTTAGGAATATATCACATTTTTATTCCTTTTTTAAGATTGATTAACAGACTTAATGAAAATGAATAGAAAGTTATTGTTATTGCATTCATTATATGAAAAAACTTTAAAAATTCAATAATGTCCTCTTTTTGTGACCTCTAAAAAATTATTTCTTTTTCAAAAAAAGCAAACTTTATGAATTTTTAAAAAATTTATTTTATATTATAAGTTTAATTAAATTTTATGATGAAAATTGATTTTCTTAGTATGCAATGAAATGATATTAAATTAAAAAATTTTAAATATTTCTGAGACTCTTAAGTTTTTTGCAAAAGGTACATTTGAACTCAAAGAAATTTTGATGGCTTTTGAAATATGAACTACTTTTCATGAGTTTTTTAAAAATTTCCAGATAGCATATTATTTATAAATTAAGAAAAATAAGATGGTGATATATAATGATAAAATATCAGTAATGATAAGTTTGAGTTCAGAATTTTAAACTTTTCATTTGCATTTTAATGATACTTTTGATAAATTTCTGATTTTGAATTTAAGTAGATTGAACAAAAAAAATTTCTATTTTTGTTGTATTTTGTTTTCAAGATTAAATAAAATTTTAAATAAATGTTTGCACTTATGCTTACATTTTTATTAAACCTGAATATCAATGAAAAACTTCAGTTATTTTGATGAATCTTTAATAACTTAAATATAATTGCACACTTCTGAGTATAAAATATATTATTTAAAGCTCCAAATAAAAATAAATCTGCTTTCTATTATTTTTTAAATGAAAAAATCTATAATAAAATATACAAGTGGTAATTGATGTTAATGTATTTAGATATCAAAATCAATTGAAGATCAAAATAACACTTATAAAAATTTGTCAAAATATTAAAAAAAAAAACTGCATAAAAAAGCTTTATAATAATATGAAATTATAGAAGTGACTAATAAAAAAAATCCTAACAACTTAACAGTATAATCAATTTACATTAAAATAAAATAATCTTAACAGAAAAGTTCCAGGGTTTATTTATTTATTTATTTTTAAAATTTTAGTGAAAATTATTGATAGGATACTAAAGTTTTAATTTTTTACAAAAACTATTATTTTAAAAACAGATATTTATAGTAAAACTTTTGTTAGAAAAATATGTTATACAATACTTATAGAAATTTTTAAATATAAAATGCAATAACTTACAGAGATTGATCTAACTTTGTTTCTTCTTCTTTTTCCACAGCAGCTGCAAAATCAATAAATGAACGAGATATTTTCACAGGCTTCCTATTAATTGGCTTATCAATATTTTTTTCAAGATTCAGTGAAGAGCGATCACTCATCTTTAAAAATGATTTTTCTGTCTAAAATTATATAAACAGTACTTATTTCAATTCATATATAAAATTTCAATAAGTAATTTAAAATTAATATAAATTTCTTAAATTTTATAAATAAAAATTTTAAATATCATTTAGTTTAAAATAGCTAATTTAAAACTTTAAAATGCAATAACTAATTAAAATTAATTTAAGAGTGAAATATTTTTATTTGCTCGTGAGTACTTATTTTTCTTAAATTAATAAATTTTCAATTAATTCAAATAATATAATTGTAAGAATTAATACTATCAAATAAATAAAAGTATTACTTTTAAATTAACTTTTGACTTTTAATCTCTTGATTAATTGCAAATTTTAAATTTTTATCAAAAAAAAAAAAAAAAAAAAAAAAAAAAAAAAAAAATAGAGATAACTTGAAAATTTTTATTTTAATAACAAAATTGTTAATTATATTAATAATTTGTGTTAAAAAAACAAGTTTCCAAGGCAATTGTTAAGAAAATTTTGTTTTTAGTTTAAAGCCTGACTTTATAAAATATTTAAAAGGAAAATAAACATAATCCTCTCACTTAATAACATATTAAATTTTATACGAGTAGCTGCTATATAAAATTAAATTAAACAATTTAGAATTAAAAAACAAAACACATAGCATTCTTTTAATATATGCTTAATAAATTCTTAGTTCCCCTGAGTTATGCTATTAATCCTAACATTTTCTTATGATATATACAATATTATAAAATAAATAAAATAGATATTGTTAAAATATACATTTAATTTATATATGAATAATACAATTAGAATAAGAGAACATACTTAAAAATGTAGTAAAATTATATTATTTATTTTTATTGCATAAAATATTTTTTAAGTGAAAACCAATAGCATTTCCTAAATATAATATTAGCTTTCTTGTATACTTGTACTGTTTAGAAATAAAATGTCATACTTATATTCGATTCATTGATTCATATGTGTTACTTATAAATCAATGAATCCATAGTGATTTCAAATGATTAACTGCAATTTTTTTTAAATTATATAATTATAATAATTTTGTTTCGTAAAGAAAGAGCATTCCTTAAATTTTTGTAAACCTTTTACTGAGAAAGCAAATAAAGTAGTTTAAAAAATATCAGAACTTTATTACAGATCAGAATTAAATATTATAATTTTTTATACATTTTTATTTAAAATTAGATCTTTTCCTCGTGCAACAATCAGTTATAACAATTTGCTAGCAGAAAGTTGTTGGCCAGGATTATGGCAAAATGTTAAAATTATTTTCAGAAAAATTGCTATTTCTGCCAACAATATATATCTAATTTTGCATAAGTATTTAGCAAAAAAGTACTTCATGTATGATCATGAAATACCCAATTCTGGTAAATGCATAAAAATATTAGAATTCTAAATAATTTCTTTTATAATATTTTCAAATGCAATATTATTTTCATATATGTTTTAATAAATATTTTTTAATTTTAAGGCTAATGATAGAAATTTTGGAAAATATCTGAATATTATAAGCAAAGGATTTAAAACAAAATCATTAAAGGGATATAATGTTAACTTATACATACAGCAGGCTTAACTTCCAAATTAATGGTATTAGAATTATCTACAGCAGGAATTTCAGATATTTCTGATGTTAGATTTAATAAATTAAAATTTTCTGCTTTCACATCCTCAGGGCTACTTTGTTCTTCCGTACTACTAAAACTGTCTGTGTCTGAAACAGATTCAGTATCACTATCTTCAAAATCTGAATTATAATCCTGTAAATGAGGAAAAAATTATAAATTAAATTTTAAATATTCAAAGAATTTTATAACAAAATACATGCAAAAAGTAAATAAATTTTGACATATATTTTTAATACTTTAAATATTTCAAAATAAGATTGTAAACTAAAGGGTAACATATTAATTTTACAAGAATATTCACAGAATAAAAGTGCAATTTATATACATTAAAACTTGTAAACATTATACACATGCCTTTCATTATTTAAAATAAATTATATTATAATAGTAAAAAGATAACACTTTTTCTTCCTATTGGGAATTTAATACAAAGTAAATAAATAAATTAGTTAATAAATACAGAAAACAGTTAAAATAACAAGAAAAATAGTAAATGGAAAAATACAAAATTTTCTCAAACAAAGGAAAGAAGAAAACTATTTAATTTTGATACATGAAATCAAAATTTTTTAATAATCAATAAAAATTCTGTTAATTTACATTAAAAAAATGTGTATCTATATATACATATATAACATCTCTTTTAGTACAATTTTTTATATCTCTCTTTTATCTGTTTGTATTATACTGATGTAAATTTTAAAAAAATTTCAAATTTCTTCATTAATTATAACAAATAATATGGTGTATTAACACATAATAAAACAAACTTAATAATAAAAAGAACTGGTATATTGTCATCAGAAACTTTGCAATAGTGCAGACATTTAAAAAAAAAATACCAAAAACTTTTATTTCCACTTATTTTACTTATACATAATGACATATCATATCCTAACATTCATGGGACAAATCTTAGAAGTAAATAAACTTTGTGGTTAAGCTATTTTTAATGACTTTAAAAATCAAATATTTTATAACAATTTGAATAAAACTAGAAATGTTAATAATTTTTTAAATAAAAAAGAAAACAGTTAACTTGTAATGTATTATTGATGTTACTGATTAATAAAAAAACTTCTTTTTATAACAAAAATTTTTTTGCGAATTTTACTTGATGACTTATTCAAATGAGATAAAAAGCATATTTTTTTGAAACACATTGTTAATATGTTTCTATGCAATAATCTGCTCCTCTAATAAATAAAAAGGACTTACTTCAAAGTCATCTTCATAAGATGCTTTTTCTTCATCAGATTCTGCATTTAGACTAATCTAATTTGAAATATTAAAAATTTATCAATACAAACTATGCTAAAATATGTTAAATATTTTTAACATTGTAATTGAATTAATAAAGAGTCAAACAACAACTGTAATTATTAAATAGCTGAAAACATACATATATTTGAATTTTTAAGTTTAATCAAAGCTGTAATATATAACATAATTCCAACAAACAAATAAATCAGTTGAGTTTTGTTTCATTAATTCATCTTTCCTGCTTAATAATAGAATTTAAATTTTCATTTATTTTTATATTTCATTGTATAAGTTGACAAAAGATAATATGACAATTTTTATTAGTATTCTTTCATAAATTACATCCTAAATATAAATAATAAATTTTATGATCAAAATGGACAACAAAGCCTTGGTATCTGTCCAGCTTCAAAAAAAGAATCAGTTATTATGCAAAATAAAAGCAGATTTAACTTTAATTTCGGGTTCTCCAATAACAGAAAAGAAAGAAAATATACATCTATATTTCTATATATGTATGCATACATATTATAATATAAATTAAAATTTGCAAGAGAATATTATGTAATTATACATTATATATAGAAACTCATAGATAATATGCAAAATAAAACTTACTTTGCTTTGTGACAATGGTTTCTTTTCCAACATCTTTTCTTCTGTATATAAAAATGAATAAAAAAATTAAAAAACTTATATCAAAAAATTAATGTATTTTTTGACATTTTTAAAAAACATTAAAGAAATCAAATAAAAATTATAAGCTGCAAATTTCTATCAGAAAGTTACATAAGAAAGGAGCATCATACACTACCATATCAATAATTATGCATTAAAAAATTGGCACACTCCTTTACTTTTAATACATTTTAAATATCTTTACTGTAATACAGATTACATTAAATGTGATTTGTAATTAGATGCTATAAGAAACTATAAATACAAAAAAATAAAACACCCACACAAAATAAGAAAAAAAAAATGGAAAAAAGAAAGGAAAAAAATTCACTACTACTTGCAAACACTACTCATTTCTATTTGAAATTATTTTCTTTGAAATTGTTTGCTTAAAAAGAGTTACATCATAAGCATTAACGACTAATGTAAGCAAAACAAATTCAGCAATAAAAAAAGAATATTGAAGAATAAAATTCCACCCACATGCTTCTTTTTTTTAATAATTAGATCAAACTATGTCTAAATTTCAAAATGCTAAATTTTATCTACAAAACTTTATAATCATAATATGTAATAAATATCTGAAAAAAAAATCTAAAAATTCAAATTAGGTAAAGATTCTAAATTTTGCTCTTAATAATAAGAAACAGTTGATTTCATAAAAATGGAATTATATTTTACTTCACTAATACCCTTGAATTTTATTAATTTGATAGCTTTAAGGAATTAGAAATTCACAATAGTTTAATGCTTATAAATTTCATTTTTTAAAAACAATCATTGTAAATTTTTATTAAAATAACTTACTAATGTAATATATTAATATTATATTATAAAAAAAATTCTTACAGGGATATATTATTTCATAAAAAATACCTATATTTATGTAGAGCCATAAAAATATTAATATACTTATAATATTTAATTGAAAAGTTAAAATATCATTTTGTAAAATTACAATAAAAAAAATATATATTAAAATGTGATAAAGTTTTTACTAATTTTTCACATTTGTAATGTAAATAGCAGTTAAATTATTCATTATTCTGATATGAAGAGAGTAATGAATAATTTAATTGCTATTTTCATTATTCATCATTCTCTTTCTTCATAATCAGAAATTAAAAATGATTATATATTTCCATAAATTTCTTCTTCAACATATGAAAATTTCATTAAATTATTAAATCATAAGTAAAAATATTAATTATGATTTAATAATTAAAAGAAATCATTTTATTATGCTGAAAAAGAAATTTAAATTAGTAATTAAAAATATTATTTGCCAATACCCAACATATCACAATGTCCATGTCACAGTTATCAAATTTTCTCCATTTCATATTAACTAGAAAGTGTAACTGTAGAATAACAGTAACAATTTTTTCAATAAAATCTATAAAAATGGTTAAGGTACAATAAATTTTTAGAAAAAAGAAAAGAGATAATTGAGAATAACTAAATTTGATTAATTGCATACAAACAACTTGTTTATTGAGTGCACCTTTTTAAATTATGGTAGTTAAACAGAAGTTTAACCTGATTTTTCATTAAAACATGTTTCCATTAATACAAGATTTACATTACTTGAGAAGGATTCTACTATATTCAATAAATATGCAAAAAAATGTATAGGAAAAACATGTTTTTTTATTCATTAACTGTAATAAATAATAGCATAAATGTTGCATTCATAATTCCTCTAAATAAATAATTAATTATAACTTAAACTTTCAAAAAATAATGAAATGCTTTGAATAAATATTTAATATTGTAATTTTAATGTACATCAAAGATAATTTATTTTATCTCTCACATGTTTTCAATGATAAATATCTTAGAAGTTTATTTAGACAAGATTTTAAAATTCCTTTTTACACACAGCAATAAATCTTCATAACACTATTACAAAATTTCAACTCAAAAGCATTAGAACTAATAATTATAATTACATATAAAATTTTAACTAAAAATCATAAATAAATATTTTAAATATTTATGATAAAACTTAGAAGATTTTAAAAAATCATAAATAAAAAAAAAGAAATTACATTACCTTTTTCTTCACTATTTAGATTATCTTGCAATTTTGGAGACCCTTTGCGAATGGTACTTGTTCTAGGTCTTTCTACATTAGAAATTTCTTCATTTTTAACCTTCTCTTTCTTAGATTCTTTCAAAATAGAAACAGCTTTTGATTTTTCTAAATGTTTTACAGGCTTTTTTGAAGTATTTTGAACAAAACTTTTAGCAATTTGGGCATTAGTTCTTCTTTCAGTAGTTTTTGACTTTTGTACAGAACTACTGCTACTCAAACTTTTAACAGGTGCTCGAGACTTCCGAATTTCCTTTTTGTAATTATCACCCATTGATTGTTGATTAGAAGAACTTTTCTTATTGATAGTAGATGAATTTGTTTTTGTAGAAGCTGCAATAGCTTTCGATGTCAATATATTTTTCTGAGAATTAAGATAACTACTATTATCTTTATATGGTGGCCTTCTATCCATACTCTGAGATTTCCTTGGTGATTCTTGGAATGATGCAGCACGCCCTCTGTTTAAACTCCCAGACCGATATTTTTCATCACCAGCCACTATTTTTGATGTTGTTTTTACTTTTTCTTCCTTCTTTGAATCATTTTTGCCTTTATCTAATCGAGAACTTTTTTTCAAAGTTCGAGATTTTTGATCTACTTTTCTCTCACTCTGAAATTAAAATGTTACATACTAATCAAATTCAAAATTAAATTTTAAAAAATATAAAGTTGAATGTAATAAATTAATTAAGATAAATATCAACCATGATAACATAATTTCTTTATACAAAACTATATGCATTTTTCAAAAAGCCTAATTATCATGGGTACCACTTTAACTACAAGACAGGAATCAAAACAAAAAAATTTAAAGCATAATCTTAGTGAAATAAATCATTTGAGCAAAGACACTTTTTGCCAGATTTTCAAATAATTTACTTTACAATATTTAACATTTTTAAAGTAAAACAAACTCTACAATTATTTCAATTTAAGAAATAGTCATCATTCACTTGAGCATGAATGGAACTACTTTGATATACCCCCCCCCAAATCGGAAATTTGGCGACTTTTTTTTCCCTTACCAACCATAATACCTGTTTTTGGCGCCTTTTTTCACTTGCCAAGATAGATTCTCACTAAATACAAATAATTAATAGATAATAAACTTTTTAAAAAAAAAACTCAGAAAATGGTACAAAATACAAGAAAATACTAAATTTGGCAACAGCAAATACCTAAAAGCTGAAAAAACCTAAATTGGTAACACCAAAATAAGAAACAGCAACCCTAAAAAGTCCGTAGGCCAGTGCCAGATTTGGCGCGTAATTTTTGGCGGGGTATATCAAAGTTGTTCCGCATGAATATAATTCGGAACAACTTTGATATACCCCCCCCCAAAAATTACGCGCCAAATCTGGCACTCCCTACGGACTTTTTAGGGTTGCTGTTCCATATTTTGGTGTTACCAATTTAGGATTTTTCAGCTTTTAGGTTTTTGCTGTTGCCAAATTTACTATTTTCTTGTATTTTGTACCATTTTCTGAGTTTTTATTTTAAAGTTTTTTAATGTTAATTATTTGTATTTAGCAAGAATCCATCTTGGCGAGTATAAAAAGGCACCAAAAACAGGTATTATGATTGGTGAGGGAAAAAAAGTCGCCAAATTTCCGATTTGGGGGGGGGTATATCAAAGTAGTTCCTATAATTCCCCCGCAATTATTAAAAATACCTTTAATTTAAAAGTGACTAGTTATACATTACTTTGATGGAAATCTTCTTCTGCATTGATATGACTGAACTTCAAAATTCCATGACTAATTTTCAAAACTCCATTCAATACATGCTTTTAGTTATTTTCATTATTAATTTATTTATCACAGCAATAACAAAAATAATATTTGAAAACTTGTATTGATAGACTTTATGTGCTTAACCCTGATTTAAATTCCACATAGTGATGAAGCAGGCAAAATACACATTTGTTTACAATTTCAACCTCAACTAATATTTTTAGAAGGTAGTTAATCCTAAAACATAAAAGACTTAGATATTTCAAAAGGATTGCCACATTACTAATTTAACTATAGTAGCTCACTATAGCAATGTTGATGATGAGGGTGAAATAATAAATCAGAATGGTTGATTTATCTGTCCCTAACATTCATTTTCTATATATGAAAGGTTCACTGAACTAAATATCAAGAGTTTACCATAGATTTTCTTAGAAAAATAGCAAACCTTCCCAACCCACATGATAAACTGAAAGTCAAAGTACTAAAAGAATTCTTAGAAAAATAAGGAAAGCCACCAAAAAGAATCAAATTCAAAATCAAACAAAAAGATCACAAAACACATACATCAAAACAGAATTTTATAAGCATTGTTTTTCATTAAAATATCTTTCTATTTATATATAAATGCATTACTAGCTTTTAATGCACTTTAGAAGAATTAATTCATATCTGTATTTTCAAAATCAAGTAATTGGGAACTCCAATCCCAATGCTGATTACAATGCAAATAATAAATCAACCATCAATTATTTTCATTCATAAAACTATTTACTATCAAAGTTAAATGACTAATTATCATAATTTATTCAGATAATGTTAAGATAATCTGTCAATAAAATGAATTTTTAAATTTAAATTGAGAGTACAACTATAGGATTTCTAATTGTTATACAACTAATCAAATTTATTACAATTTTAAAGCAATGGCAACTTATCTAATCAGAAATATATTGTACTGATTATTACTAAATGAAAAATATTGCTTAAAAAATTACATTAATAAAACAGAAAATCTACTCACCATTGTAAGACTAAAATCTTGATAAAGGAGAACAAATAAAATCTAATTTTCATTATTTTATAAATTTATTATTAAAACAAGTCTTGTTTTTCACATTGAACAGAATGACAAATACCAATTTTAAAAATAGTATTCGTGAATGTTGCATATTTTCTATTTATTTACATTGGAATACCTGATATATATTAAAATTATGACGCATGAAACTGTATTTATGTTAAAAGTAAAATCCTTGATTGATCTTTTTCAAAATCACTCGCTAGAAGAAACGCATGTTAAGAATTATGAACATTTTTTGAAAATATGAAGCATCAAGCATCATTATTCATGGAGAACTTTAAGATATATATTTGGTTGCTATAGCAACTGATACATAAAACACTGATAAGCAATTGGGAAGAAAACTCATTGGCTTTGTGCTAAAGTTTTATAAAAATGAAAACAAATATATCAGTGTAAAAATATATTATCCAGATATAAATTTTCAAACAGTTATAAGAACTGAATTCTATATAAATTTAAATGACATAAAAATGCATTTTTAACACACGAATACAGTAACTGTGTTACTTGTATTCCTCATTAAATGTAACTGTTAACCACCATATTAACAAATCGTGCTTTAATGTTTTTGGTTTTGTTTATTCACATGTTTTTGTGTTTTTCTCTTGTAAGGCGCTAAACGCAAAATTTAAATCTATTTGTAGAATATATAATAGGTGTGAAATTAAAATGAATTTTTCTATTCCCCCTTCGTTTAGAAAACTTATAGTAAAAAAAATAACTCCAATTTTTAAAGATGCAGTTGATATAATCCAACAGAATCTTACTCGACCATCACCGAAAGAAGTTCTTGTGAAAACAAAGTATGCAAAATTAATAACTTGAATAACGAATAATATCAGAAATAGGGAATATTTTATATGGAGGGAAATATTTTTGGTAACTTATCGAATAATAGTGATTCGCTAATCAATTTATTAAAAATAGATAACATTACTATTTGTATTGTTTGTTACATCGTACGAAATAGTTTGTTCTTTCTATTGTATCTAGATACGAATGATTCAAATATATGTTTGACTGACATTTTGTTCTATAACCGAAAACTTTAATATTTCAACTATGGATTGACAAGGAGCAATAATATTGTATAAGCAAAGTGATTAGCAAAAAACATCAGTAGTTATTAGCTTCATTACTTAATGCTTAATTTTTCTAAATTTCTTCAGTTTTTTAGAAAGTTATGAGAAAATGTTAATAATGAATTGTCACACTATATCTTTTTTTAATAATTTTTAAAATAATTGAATTGATTTTTTTCAAATTTTACAATTTATTGTTATTTGCTTTATTTTATTTATTTTGTAAAACCAGTTCTCTTATTTTTATTTAAGATTAGCACAATTTTTAAAGTTCATTTCTGATGAAATGAAAATAAGTAAAGATGCACTTTATTTACTTTTATTCATATGCATAATTATTTTTATATTTTGTAATAAAATACCATCTAATGCACTATGTATAATCATATATGTTAACTTTTATTCTTTTGCAAAATGCTGATATCATTAAGAAAAAGTTTTATAGATAACATTTTCTATTCATGTTTTTCATAACAGTAATAAAAAAGTAACTGTAAAATAAATTAATAAGAGCTCAATTTTACCTGAATATTTCAGCAAGTATGTTTGATGAAAAATCAGTTGCATTTTCTTCTTTGAAATACATCTTTTAAATGTAGAAATCTCTGTTTTAGTTAAAGTTCTTGTAATGCGTAAATTTTTATTTTTAAGTAAGGTTTAATAAATTTCAATGTTTAAAGCTGTATTTATAAATTATTTATGTAAATTGAGTATTTAGTAAGGCTGGTTTCTTGAAATTTCAGTGTTGCATCTTCTCAGTATCATAACCAGTGATCAATCCATTAAAGGTCTTAACATGCAAAATAGATTAATGAGCTTTCAATGCAAATACTATCTTAATAATTCAGATGTTAAAAATCTTTTTAGTTTCAGCAACAGAAATTTACCATTCATTAGTTTAATTCAATCCACCAGTAGGAAGTATAGTATAAAATTGTCCTTCCAAAATGAGCATTTTTAATTGAAAACACTCTTTTTTTATTGTTATTATTATCTCACTTGATGTAAGGCAAACAAATTTAATTTCTAAAAATATTTTTTAAGCTTTATAAATTTGCACTTTTTTTTTTTTTTTTTTTTTTTTTAAATTTAAGCATACAAATTATTCATCATGCTGTAAAATTTTGAAAGCATTTCCAGTTAATAATTATAATATTTCATTTTGTGTTATTTTATCTCATGTAAGTTTCTAATTTCAGTGTAATAGTTTGACAATGGAAAAATTTATTAAAATTTAAGATCCTAGTTATAAAGCACAAATGTCAAATTGTTTTTAGGAATTTATTTATACTACAAATTATTTCTCTACACTCTTATATTTTAAAATGCCTTTATTTTGCATTGGAATACATAATTTTAAATTTTGCAAAAAATATATAAATACTTTTTAATAGTTTATTTTTAAATTTATTATTTGAAATGCTTTTAGGAGAAATTATTTCATAAAATATTGGTGTTAAAATTCATGTTTTCCAAGCAATAACTTTCCAATTTTAAAACACATGAACTCTAATTTAATGCACTCCAATTTGAGTTTTTACATTTTAATTGTTTATCCTGATGTAAATCATGAATTCTTATATTTTAAAAATTTCTACAAATTGATGCAATTTTTACATCTGTAAAGAAAATTGAAATTATAAACAATTTACTGTAATCTTTATCAAGTATCTGAATGTCAATAAGCTGACAAATAATATTTATATGATGAATTTTGATTTAAAATTCTGTTCAGAATCATGTACATAGGAAAGCTAAGCTTAAGGGTTTCATTTTTATAATTTATCGTAAAAATTTTTAACTTTCAATATGGTATATGGTGTTTATATGAAACATTAGTAAAACGTATGGTTCCAAACTCCACTTGAACAGTAAGATTGTTACATGTTTTGCATAGATATGTTGGTTGTTGACGAGATCGAGTATTGTTTCAATCCTAAAGAAGGGCAATCTCTAAGTCAAAATAAAAAAAAATTTGCTATCATGATAACACTGTTTATGTGTGTCAAATGTGCTTGTAAGGCAAATTATAAAATTTCCTAATTTTAAATATATTAATTGATAATTTTATTCTTTACTTTCAAAAGTAAATGTATACGTCTTTAAGTGTGCTGCATAAAGAAAATGCTGATTTTTACCATTCCATTGAATCACTTATTTTGAAGGAATTATCAAATACTGTAAAAGATATTTTAATTATTGTTGAAAGCATAAATTGATCTTTTTTAATATATCATAATTTTTCTATTAATTGGGCAAAAAGACTTAACACAAGTGAGATAAAAGTATTGTTAAAATGTAAAATTATTCCCAAAATGTAACAAGTTAAATCCTGTCTTTGTTAAAAATCATTATATTGATAGTATAATTTTAGCCATTTAGTTATATTTTAATGTGTCTCGATTGATGTGATGTGAAAACTCAGTGGTGATTCTAGTGGGCTTGCCTTATCATTCAACATTCGTTCAATATTATGAAGAATTATCCTTGGCTGAGTGTTCTTACTCTCAAATTTTCTTATAATAAATGTTTACCAACTACACATTGTGTACACTAAATATATTAATAAAAATTTAATTTTAATTTACTTCTATTTCCTTTCCATACAAAAATAGTTAATATATGACCCAACACAGCAAATTTTCAATTATAATCAATACTTTTAATTTTGTTATGAATTATTAAAACTAATAATATAATCTATTATAATATATTTTCGAAGTTCTTTAAGTTAGTTTTTGAAAGTTAAAGTTTTTATTTTAACAAGAAATGTCTTGTTTGGTATCAACAAAAGTTTACTAATACGTTAATAGTTTATTTCAAAGCAAATTTTTGATTTTTTTAAAAATAAATCATAGTTTGTTTATAAATTTATAATTTCTTAGGTATGTTGGTATCAATGCTTCTGATGTTAATGCTGCTGCAGGACGATATTTTAGTGGAAATCAAACTCCACCATTTGAAATAGGATTTGAAGTAAATGTTCCTTCCTTTTTTTAAAAAAATACAATTTACAAGATTTTCATTGCTTCATTATTTTTTCATTAATATTGTAGGGTATTGGAGAAGTGGTGGAAGTTGGTGAAAATGTTGATGATCTTAGTTATGGGAAACCTGTGATGTTTATGAAAATGGGTGCCTTTTCTGAGTATGTGGTAAGAATAAATTAATCGTTATTCTATTTTCTTATGTATTTCAAGTATATTCTTTAAACAACACAATTAGAAAATTACACAAATATATTTTAAAAATAATAAGCATATATTTTAATTATCGTATTTGTAATATAAAATTAGTATATTTGTAATATGCTACAATGTAAAAATATTTGTAGCATATCTTTATTTGGATATTCTGTGATCTAAGTGATCAGAAAATGTTGCAGAATTTTTTTCATGAAATAATTGCTTTGAAAAATTGTGAAATGATTTAAATATCTGTCAATTATATTATTTCTCCCTCTATAATCAGATTACAAAAATGAACCATAAAACTGTAAAGTACTCATTTACTAATGAATGTTAAAATCATTTATTGCTGGGCAACTACTATTTTTGCATTTCCCTTAATTATATAACTGCTCAAAAGTTATTTTGATGTACATTATAGCAAGTCTAATAGTTAATGAAAATCATGAAATACTTCATGTTTTTCAATTAATTGTTTGTGTTCTTTTATTCAGACTACAAGTGTTAGCTTTGGTTAATACTAATGTGGGTCAAGATTGCATAATAAAGACACACAATTAGTTAGTAATACTTTCATCAAATCTGTAACATTAGGTTTAGTTCTAATAAAACAATTCAAAATTGACTATGACACTTGAAAATTTTACTTTGTGCAACCGATTCTGACTTCCTTTCATTTTAAAATTTTATCGATGTAAGTGTTGTTGCATCAATTTTATTAATGTAAGTGTTGTTTCATGTATATTTGCACTATAAATTAAATACAAATTGACTATTTTACATTTTAAAAGTAAACTGCTACTGGAAACTTTGAAGTTCAAGGAAATTATAAATTATCCAGGTTTAAAAATGGGTTACAAACTACTACAGACAACTATACCCAAAGAGGAATTGAATCCACAAAGTGCTGAACTTTAAGTCTTGATTGTCATTTATTCACAAATTAACAACACAACATAGCTTTTTAAAGCATTATATGACTTTCTCCGATTAAACTTTATTTTTTACACCTTAAAATATAACTTTGCTTGTTATTTGAAATCAAATTTTTAAAAAAAGATTTTACTATAAATAATTAAAAAAAACCTTAATCTACCACACAAAATTGACTAATTAAAGATAGAATTTTCAATGTAATATATAAGAACTAAATGGCTTGAAGAAAATATTGAAAGAATAATATGAGGAATCAAATAAATAATCAGAATATAGAACATACAACAAGTGTATTTTTAGTGAGTTTAACAAATATTAGTAACCATGGTGATTAGAATGTTTTGCCTGTCAGATAGGATATCAAATGAATAGACAAATTTTTTTTAAAATATACTTTGTCTACATCATGTTTTATTATGGTCACATTCATCATGACAAATTGTATTAAAAACTATAAAAGTATATTAGAGCACTATTTCCAAATAAAGTTTTGAGTCTGTTTTAACTGATTATGAAAATTAATTTGAGCTTATGAGAAAAAACCAATCCATCAAGGATATTAAAAGAAATCTATTTTGAAAGGAGTAATTCTTTCTAGTTAAGTTATTCATTTATATTTTAAGTAGGCAGTTTTGAATAACTTGCTAATTTAAATAACATCTTTTATTAAAAAAAATTTTTTTTATATAATTCAAAATTAGTTATTTCATTTTGAGTATTGATATGTAAATGAAGTTGCTTTAAATTGCAAATATCTATGTATTTGTTGTTTGAAGGACTTAAGCTGCAACTTCATTATAGCTTACATAATAGAATTTTATCAGATTTTTTGTTTATTATTAAAGATTCAATTATTTTGATTTTATCATTTTTTATAAGTAATAAAATGTAAATAAAGGTAAAAAAATATTTATAAAAAAATTAGCTTCATTGTTAATCACATGAAAGTAGCATAATTTGATTCAAAACTTTTTCATATTTGATAAAATTATGAAATTAGTCAAAGTATTTTCATATAATTTTATATTTTGATTTTTATAATGATAAATTATACATATTTTGCTCTAGTCATTAATTTAATTTTTTCTGTAGTGTGTGCCAGAAAACGAAATAATACCAGTTGCATCTTGTGATGTAAAATTGTTACCATTGCTTATAAGTGGCTCTACAGCTGGTCTTAGTTTAGATAAGGTAAAAAGAATTATGCATTTAAATATGTTGTTAATATCATATATTATATACATATAAATGGGTTTATAATACATCTTGTAAATAACTATTATTTTAATAAAATTAATTATATGATAATGGCCATTAGTGTAAATTACAAATGTTTTTTAACATTTAATTTAAAAAACTTTGTTCTACAATAATCAGTGTCTAGCTCATATCAACTTTTATAAACATATCTTGTGTAATGATTTGTTTTTGTTGTGTAATTTACCCCATCATTCATTTTAAAACGATACATTTATTTCAAGAAGATATTTTTCTGATAAAACTGAAAACGTTTAGTTAAAAAAAATGAATAAACATTAATTGAAATTCACTAAAAGACTAACTGTTCTGAAAGGAAATCTTTCTCTAATCAAATAATGCAAAAATGTATTTTATTTTATTTTTTTTAATCTGATTTTAATCAGTTAAGATAAATATAATAAATTGATTTTTTCTACCTTGTATAGTTCATGTGCAATAAGAACTTTAATTTGATAATAATATTTTGATAATTTTAATTTTTACTGTGCAAATATTTTTGAAAGCATTTTTATATTCTGCTTTCAGTGTGGTCGAATTGTACCTGGAGAGAAAGTTCTAATTACTGCAGCTGCTGGTGGTGCAGGTCATATTGCTGTAATATTTATTTCCTTAGCACACTTTCATTGATTATATGTATATTGTGATGTATACAATTTAATTTGTTCTTAAATTATAATTTTGTTTTATTGATTTAACTTTTTAAGTTTATTCTTAGTATCAACTAAGTTATTTAAATTTTAATTAATAGTCCTCACATTGTTTTGTGTTTCATTACTTAGAAATAAATTTTAGTGAAAATATAAAATTTTTATTTTAGGTTCAATATGCTAAAAATTTTGGATGTCATGTTATTGGGTTATGTTCATCCCAAGATAAAGTTAAATTCTTAGAAGTAAGTTAAAATATTTTCTAAGGTTGGTGATTCAATTGAAAAATATTGATTATAATATATTCATTTTAAAATTAGATTTTCAAGTTTTTAATTCATGACTGTACATTCAAAATGATTTTATATTATCAATTATACTTCATTTATGCATAAATTATGTAAAAATCAAATAAATATATATTTGATGCTTCTACTTACTTTGTTATATTCAAAGAATAGATTTTCTATGTGTTTTATGAGAATTTGTGTTTTAAATTTTCATTTCTCATTATCAGAAATGGATATACTTGTATATTTTACTGAGTAATCAATGAAGTTATAGCAGAAATGTTTAATGAGAAGAAATTTATTTAATTTTTTGTTTATATTAAATAATAATTATAAAGACAGTATTAAAATCATAACGTCATTAAAAAAGTTAGCAAATTTTTTCATAGTTTTTAACAAATTTTGGTTTTGCCTACTACTAAAATATAACATAAATATCAAAGTATAAGTGCATAATTTTCATGCTTTTTTATTGGAAATTACTCTGTTTTTCATAACTATATTAAAAATAATTCTCTCTGTAATTTGTTATGTATATTTTTTAGAAAATCATTAAGACATGAGTAAAAAAATTAATAGACTCAAATGTCTATGAATTTTTTATGATTATCTTCTGTCAATAAAAAAAATAATTGCATTACAGAAATAGAAAACAAAAATAATATTTATTTGCTACTGATTAGTGGTGGAGTCCCCATATGCTGCATTTATAGTTGTAGTAATGAGAGGCATACTCAACACCAGCCTTTTACAAGGGCAACTAATATTTTTTCCACTCAGCTTGGAGAAAACAGATGCAATTCACCTATTAATTTGAGACAATGAGGCTATTCATTAAGTTTACTTTTCAGCTTGTCCCATAGGTGCTTGATAAAGTTAAAATCAAATCTCTGTGCTTTTTAGTCCAAATATTAAGCTCTATTCTCATCTTATTAAACTATTGTTGTCTTTGTGGTTCATTCCATAAAATTGCTACAATGTATAAAGTTAATGGCAGTCTAAGCTAGTGTGATAATTCTTATCATTCAATCTGCCAAATATTGCAGCCACAAATTCCAAATTATACTTAGAGGAACCTCTCTAAAACATAACATTACTTATTCTGAACTTCATTGTTGGCCAACATAGTCCAGCAAAAGGCATTCTTTTGACTGGAATTAAACCTAGATTATGCCATCTGAAATGTAAAATGTGAAACTCGATTTGTCATTCAAATCTGCTATTTCTATTGTCACTGCCATTGCTATATCTTGCTCAAGCTAATTTCTTAGATTTATTTAATAAAGGCTTATGGGCAGCAACATGATTTTGGTAACTAGATCTTAAAGGAACCAGCAATCAGGTGGATTTCCTAAAGAATGCATTTTTGGAACCATAGCTCTGCATATCTTTTGAAAATTCTCATATAGTTACTGGTTGCTGCATTTTTTCTCTGATTAACTGTGAACTTTACAATTTGGCTCTGAACACTAATTGTATTGGTCTACCTGAGACATTCCAATAATCATCCCTCACCTTCCTACCTACAAATAACATAGATAACACTTCAATTCTTTAGAAATATCAAATACAGATTGGTCATTTCTGTGCAACTGAAGGTTATACTGAAGTGCCTGAATTCAAGATTCTGAAGTGCCTACCATGGAGCATCCAATATTGTTTCTCACACTTTCCGAATTGTCATTTGGTGTGACTTGTTGTAAAATCAGGCAGATTTTTATGCTTCTATTGGTGTTTAAATATTTGTTTGTAAATAGTGTGTGTGTTTATATATATTTATTTCTGATCAAGTATTTCCATTTATATTTTGAACTTTTGATAAAATAGCATCTATAAATATAGTTACATTTACTTGCATGTTGTATTGTTTTAAATAATCTTTATTTTAGTTCAATATTATGTTTATTAAATTTTTTTACAGAGCATAGGCTGTGATCGACCCATCAATTATAAAAGGGAATCTTTAGTTGATATATTAAAGACAGAGTATGCTGTAATGTATATTTTATCTTATTTTCAATAATTTATTTTTTTTTAATGTGTGGATTTTAATTAATTTTTTCATTTTTGTCTTTTGTATATCATTTGAGTTAAATATACAGATATTAATATCATGCTATTCATATATACATCTATTTATATGATGGTGCCAATATAAATGTAAAGAATGATATTGAAAAAATCATCAAAATTAGTAAAGTATTTAAATATACAATTTTCACCATTTAAAAAGAAATTAATTTCCTACCTAATATTCAAAAAAAGTTGCTATTTATTTAACAATTTTATGTAATTTACTCCTCTGAAAATCAAATAATTTTTTCTGAATAAAAAACATATTTGTAAAAGTAAACAATATCAACTGTAGTCTGTTTGAATTTTAAGCTGTAACTGTGATCAATATTTGTTATAAAGTATGCAATAATACAGAATGTTTAAAATAATGTGAAATTCAGCTATATATAATCTGATTACCACTTAAGCTTTTCTACAGTCATCAAACTTGTTTTTGTATGGTATTAAGTCATTTATAATTTGTCATGAATATTGATCTTTCTCAATAATTTGATAAAATAATAATGATATGTGATCAGTTTATATTCAGACAAAGAATGATTTGAATGTTTTCATATAGGATTGCATTATAGCTAAGAAGTTTTTCTGAAAGGAAAAACTTTTTAAAATATTTTCAAATTATTATCTTAAGATTTCAATATTCTTGAAAATATTTTAAAAATAAAAAAAATGTGCAGCTCAAATTAAAAAATACCAAAATCCCATTAATTTTTTATCAAAAAATTCTGATAAATTGGAAACTTGTGTAAAAAATATTTTTAATAACAAGAAGTAATAAATTTTTTAATTTTTCTTCATTTTAGGGTTTTATTTAATATTGATGTATTTGTTATAAATATAGAACTAATAAATTTTATCAAAAATGTTATACCAAATGAAAAACTGAATATAATGAAATTTGAAATGAGCAAGAATATTAAATACAAATGTATTTTTAACATTAATTTTCATAAAAACAACCTTAATTATGCTGTGTAATGTCCAGAAATTTTATGTTACTTAACTTTATTCCCATTTCTCATTTTACTTTAAAAAAACTTCAATTTAAAAACAAAAAATAATTTAAAGTATCACTGGAATATTTTTAACAGTAGTTTTATGGTCCACAAACTTTTATCAACTTTGGCATTCTTATAAAAAATTTAATTTTAGGAATGTAGATTTGGGTTTCCACTGATGGATTATTTATTTACTTTGAAGCTAATATATGCATATATATTAAAAAAGATTAGAAACAATGATATGTTATAAAAAAAAAAGCTTTTTTTACATAATATGAAGCAGATATTATTTACTGTAAATCATATTTTTCCACTGAATTAATAAAATATATTAATTTAAAGTTTGTTAAACCAAAAATATAAAGTAAAATATGAACTCTTAACATGATTTTTAGCTTACAAACTGAACTAAAATGTAAATAAAAATCTTTTGGAAATTTTTTGCTGAAAATTGAGTTTTTATTTTTGATCTGTTATTTTTTTCTGATAACTTATAGTACATTATTAGACAAACATTTGTGTTATGTACTAACTAGAATTATTGGTTTGCTTTAATAAATTTGTTCCTTAAGGATTTTAAATGTGTGTATAATGTTCATCTGAAAGAATCGATCGCATGTTATAATGTTAACTGCTTTATTAACTTTTCAGTTTTTGAGAGCAAATAAATTAAAGTTTTAAATCTGTGTTCACTATTTAATCATGAGCCTGAAATTAAAATTTTCATCAACAAATGTACATATTAAATTTGTTTGTAAAAGAGTAAAATTTTTCTTTTTAAATCATTAACTGCATGAGTTAATTATTAGGAAATTAGTTGTGATTTTAAAAATCAAAATAGTATTAATTCTAAATATGTTATTTTATCATGACAAGTTGCTATGCTATTTAAAAACTTTCTGTGTTATATATTATTATTATTATTATAGAACATTTTTTAACAAATTATTATATTTGACTTTTAATCAAAATAGTCATCATGATTACCAAATCTTAAGTATTGCATAGTAAAACTTTGAGAAGTTGTGATATTAAATAGTCAGTACTTTAACACATTTTATTATCTAAGAACTTCATATTTAATTTAGCTAATTTAATTTTTACTTAGGATGGTATCGATGTTATCTGGGAAACTATTGGTGGTGAAATGTTCGATTTATTATTTAGAAATCTTTCAACAAATGGAAGAATGATAATTGTGGGAGCTACTTCAAAATATAAAGAACAAAACTTGAGGCAAGATGTTGATCAAAATGTCGCTATTAAGGTAATATTTTAATCATTTTGTTTAGTTTTTAGCTGAAGAAATTTATGTATAAATAGAATTCATAAAATTATTCATATTTTATGAATTCTGTTTTTTAAATATATATATTAAAAAATAATGTAGTTTTCATTATTAAAAATGAAATTTGATTGGAATAAATATTTGTTCTGTTTGTCACGTCCAACTTACTGTTTTAACGTAGATTTTTATTCAAATGTCTGTTATTTCTAGTACATATTGATAAAAATATGAATGTCATTCAATTATTATATACTTTTTCAATTAAAATGCATGTAAAATTAAATCACATTTGCTATTTTAAAAAATACCTAGAAGTGCAATTATTTCTTTTATTATTACTGTTTCAAGAATAGTTTTTCAAATATTTTACAAAAAGCAGTTTTCTTCTTATTTTGCTTCAAAAAGGGTGCTTCTATTTATTAAACTAGTTAAGAATTCTTTTCATTTTTTCTATGGCTTTGAGATTTAAAATGTGAATAATAATTGTCTCCTAATTTTTTATATCAATATTTGAAAAAGATCTGTTTAGAATGTAATCTGCTATGAATATTTATAAAAAGAAGAATTTTAAATGGAAAAGAATGCAAAAAAAAAAAAAAATTATTTTGCATGTTATTGTTTGCAAAGTTATTGATGGGTAATAAATAAAAATTTTTAAGTATATCATAAAATAAAAGAATAATATGCCCAGTTTTAAAACAATAATTATATTGAACATTTTCGATTGGTCATTAAAGGAGAGGTATAGCAAACTGCCTAAAATCCAGTTTTGTTTTCAAGAAAATTTCGACCCAAATTTATTTTACTAGACAATTAGTTTACTTGTTAGTTTTATAAAATCTGTAACAATTTCTAATGAATTATTTATTCTAGCTTACAATTTAAAAAATAAATTGATCTAATTTATTTAATTTATGTTGCTTATTAAAAGAAGGGTGCAAGACAAATTCTTTGTAGTGTTCCATTGTTTTACAAAAAGGAATAGCTGTTGAGGCGAATCACCAAGATTGATTGGAGGAACAAAAAGAAATTGCGCAGGATGATTGGAAGTAACAATATTGAGAATTAGATTGTTTTTGGAAAAATTTATTTTTAAAAAAAATATTGGTGAGAAACAGCAATGGTAAAACTGAATTCTTTGACAAAGAATGTGAACAAACAAATAAAAGAAATAGTTCTAGAGTGAAATTCTTATAGAAGAGGGTAAAATTTAGTGATCATTCCTTTACTAAAGAAATGATATTGGGCAAAAAAAAATTTTTTTTTAAATATGGAGAAACAATTGATTGGAATTATCCAGGAATAGTATTTAGGAGGTGAATGAAGGTCTTTTCTAAAAATATAAGAATGAAAAGATGATTTTGTACCAAGAACTTATTTTTGTGGATCAAAGAACTGTGATTTTATTTAAAGAAAGAAATTTAAATAGATTAAAAAAAGTATTATGAAGAATTCCTTGACCTGTGATTAGAGTGAAGAAATTGAGTTGAGTAAACGATAAAATTGCAAAGGAACTAGAATGCTTCTGTTGCAAAAAAATTGTTGATGTCTTAAACAACTGAAAATCTCCAGTGTAGGATAAACTACCAATGAAACTGAATAATTATTGTTAAAGGCTAATCTATTAAAGGGCATCTGGAAGAGATAATAGATGCCAAAAATGTGATGCATGCTATAATATGTTAGATTTGCAAAAGAAGTATAAGTACAATTTAACTACTATTGAAAGATTTCTTCCTTAGATATGTAGAATTAGCAGAAAATTAAAAAACATTATAGAAAATTTCTTAAGCAATTATCTTATGTATTTTTATCACTCTATTGTTTATGCAATTTTTGTAGTCAGCATTTTGTAAAATTTGCATAAATTCAATGCAGAAGTGCATTAACATTCCATATTAGTTTTAGTAAAGAGTATGACTATAGTCATTTTGTTTTTGATTTTGAAAGAATGCAAAACACGTTCGAAGCTTAAAATTATATTGGATTAACACCACCACAATTGCAATGATTAAAATCTAAGGCGTAAAAATGAGTTAAAATAAAAAGTAATTTAAAATAAGGAAATTCTCTACTTTTTCATTTAGCTTTGCTGATAATTTGTGAGATAACTTAAAGTGTATGCAGCAGGCATTATGTTTAAAGAACCTATCCACATTTGATTTTTGTGTGTGATGTAGCCCTTTTTTAAGAAATTAAACTATATTCAAAGGTGTTTTTTAGATTCTCTACTTTCCTTTAGGGAGATAGATTTATCTGCTAATATTGCAAAAACTAAATATATGATAAATACCAAAAATTATCCATTAAAAATCCTGAAATATTTTCTTTTAAAAATAATTATATCACTGCAAGCAGGTTTATCTTAAATATTCAAAGTAAGGTGTGTTCAGTAATCTTTATAGGGATCTTTGTTGATTCCACCAATACATAAAACAAAGTCAAATGATATGTGATTAATCTGATGCATTTTTAACATAATTAAAATTATTAGATGCCTTTACATCTAATATTTCATGTACTAGTGATTTTTAAAGAGTAATTATGTTAATAAATACATGAACTATCTAAATTTATAAGAAAAGTGAATTTTTTCAGTTCATGTATAAAAAATTGCCCAAATTAATTAGCATGAATGGGATTTTTCTGGATAGAAATGTGAAAACAATTTCATAGTAATGAAAAATCCAAACATTTGAAGCAAATGGAAACTGAATTTTATAGCCAATTCTGTTGAAAAAAAAAAAAAAAGTTTTTTACTACTTAAAGAGTAAAAAAATGGTAGCTTTGATAGGTTGCTTTTAAAATAAAAAAACTAAATGTCTGTTGTGATGTTATAAATGTCATTTTCCAAACATTAACTCCCTTTTTCATGGATAATCCAATTCTCAAATTTAATATGTACTCTCAATCCTAATATCCAGAAATGTGCTCATAAAAAGAACAAATTACACTCTAAAAAATTTTGATTACATTATGTTATTTCTTCTGGATATTAAATGAAATCAAAAAATGAAAAACTTTTAATTTATACAATTTATACTTTCCCTTTTTTTCTATTTCATGTAAAAATTTCATATGGGCACCAAAATATTATATTTGAATTGTAATAAAAGAAAACAAAACAGTTTTGTATGAAATTTTTAAATATCAATTTCATGTACAAATAGGTGTACATTTGAAGAGAAAAAAAATTATGTTTCATCTTGTTTTTTTATTGCGATTCTTTTCGCTTTAAATTTTTTTATGCTTTCATCCTCTTATAGTTGTAAAGTATATTTGAGCCATAACTTTGATATCACTGGGTGTTAGGATTTGTTGTGTAATAAACTTTGGGAAATTATTAGTTGGAAACTTAAGTTAACTGTTCCAGTGGATTAGGGAAAAACCTTAAAGGATATCAGAGTCTTACACTGGATAAAGTGCCAATGTTGATAATATTGAAAATGTTATTACAAGAAAAAAATTCATTTTAATAAAATTTAAAAATTGGATGTTATTAAAAAATTTGTTATTAGAATACATTTATATTAAACTATAACAAGATGTATATTAATTTTTTTCAGTTAATGCTTCGTTCTGCTTCATTAAATGGTTTTTTCCTACCTCATTTCAAAAATGACATACCTCATTACTTGAGTATTTTAGTAAGAATGATGCATGAGCAGAAATTAAACCTCTATGTTGATGATGGTAGCTTATGCGGCAAAAAATTTGTAGGTCTTGAAAGTATTACAAAAGCTGTAGATGTAAGTATTCTCTTTTAATTTCATCCGTATTGTTTAAATTATGTACGATAATGTTTTATTTGTTTATGACATTCATTTATAAAAATTTGTAGAAAAGTTTTATTTATTTATTTAAAATGCTGGAAAGTGTTTCATTTATTTTGAAATGCATTTAAAAGTAGTGAATTTTAAAAGATAAATACTTATATTTAAAGTTAGAATTAATTAATCCAAAACACTAAACTCTTACATATTAATAAAAAAATTATTTGATATTGTTTATTTATATATTTACATTAACTAAATTATTCATTAAATATGTGTCATTTTTGTAAGATATACATATATAAATATTTATGTTTAAAATTTTATTTTACAGCATCTCTACAGTGGAAAAAGTATAGGAAAAGTTGTTGTAGCATTATGAAAAATATAATAAAATATTTTTCTGAAATTTTTACTGGACTGAAAGATTATGACAAACCTATGAAATTTTGTTAATGTGATTTTAGCTACCAAATTAAGTATTGTTAAATATGAAGTATATTTAAATGTTTAGTAAAATACTTTGTTTATGAATGATGTGTGTGAAACACATCGATTTTTAAACTATGATAAGTGATATGTTGAATTTTTAGCTTTTCTTTACTATATACGTAAATATGTATATTATAAATAGCAATAATCATGTTATTCATGCATATATGTAACTTATACTGTTGATGTTTAGTAATCTGTATGATTACTTTTGATTATTAATTTCACTTTTGAGATTTTTACTAGTGCTTTAATTTTAAATGAATGCAAATTTTATTTATATTTAAATTATATACACACCTTCTTATTATAAAATATAACAGTTGTTAAATATCTTTCTCAACCCTCTATTTTAATATCCATCTGTTGCTAATGAAATTACAAGTTTTTAAAACAGTTAAAATGGGGACAAAGAACGAGTGTGTTTAATCAAAATTGTTTTCTGTGGTTTTAATGTATTATCAACTATGTTGCACTATCTGTCACATTTTGCAACAATTTAAAAAACAGTCATTTATAAATGTTTTTGTTACTAATATGTCTATGATAAATCAATTTATTCTTTTGTGAAAAGAAATTTCCTTTGTACTAGAAATATTTAATATTAGAGAGTATGACTGATGAAATTCTGAATTGTTGAACTTTTGTATTGTAAATCATTGATTTATGTGCAATAAGCATTGCAGTTTATTAACAGATATTATTTTGAAATATTCAATTCCATATCTTTTCATTAATGTTATGTAAGGTCCAATTTCTCATGCATGCTGTAACAATATCAAATTTTTTGTTATTTTCCAATGAGGATAGGATCTTGCGCCATAAAATCCAACCAACCAACTTTCCAATGAAGATAAAAGATTTGAAGAATATTGACAGAAAAATTTCTTTCAGTTCTTAACTTTTCCCTCTTTTTTTTTTTAATATTATTTTTTACTCTATATCATTGCCATGAATACATATGGTTGTATTTTCCAAATTAATTTTTATTAGAACTTTTTTAACTTATTAAATGGAAAAATCACTCCTCAAATTATACCATAAGTGAACTTGTGAAAAAATTACTTGTTTATATTTAAATGCTTATATTTAAATTACTTGCCAATATTTCAGACATATTGCCATAGATTTGATTTAATTTTTTAATTTCTGAATTAAAAGAGAAGAATTCATTTTGAAATTACAGATTTGAAAAAAAATTTCAATTATTTTATAAACCAATGCTGAGGAATTTCTTGGTAACTGTACATTTGCCAAGTATTATTTGATATTTTTCCCATATCTACTATAAAACTTATACAGCATTACTGCATATAATATTTAATAAATTAATGTACATAGAATTTAAAAATTGAAGAAACCCTGGCATATTCTTTCTGCCAAATTAAGAGAAAATTTCTTATTAATCGTCATTTCATTTGCAATAGATTGCATTTCAAATGCTTATATTTAAAATGTTTATTTCTTAAAGATAGGAAAATAACATTTTGTATGTCCTCTTATATTTTATTTTTTGCTCTTTCTCCCCCCCCCCCTTTATATTTTTATATTAAGCTGTCTAGTTGATCGTATTTAAATTATTATAAAAATGTTTAAATATATTTTCATAAAAAAATTTATGCTTGTATTTGTTATGATCATAGTTCGATTTTTTTTTTTTCTGAAGTTGCCATTGTTAATTTATTTGTCACACATACTACTGGTGTTTTTTACAAAGATGTTCATTATTTTTTAAATATTTTTTTAGTTTAAACCTCAAAGTGCCTATAATAATAAAAAGCAAATAATATTTAACTGATTTGTTCTGGATATTCCAGAATCCAATACGAATATTTTTAAAACTTATGTAAAATAAAAAGCTTCTTTTTTTTTTAAATGCAAAAATTAATAGCTGAATAAAATATGCCTTTCAGTGAATATTTTCTATAATTATGATAGTTAAATAGCAGCACAACTACCACTTTCTAGTTTTAGCTTAATTAAAAATTGAAATCCAATTGATACTTTTGTGTACTTTTCTCACCATTAGTTTAGTTTTGTGTATTTTGTGTAAAGAAAGTGTGTATGCTTAGGGCTCTAAAATAAGCAGTTAATCATATTTTAGATTTTAATGTAATATTTGCTTAACACATTATTTTTTACCTCTGGGATTTGTATAATTTTATTAATCAACTTACTTAGTTATTTCATGTGTTAGATATTTTCAATGCCTCTTTCCAGTTGGCAGAATCTATTGTAGTTTTTAAAATCAAATACAGTTGCAATTGCTGATAATTTAGCAATGTTTGTTATACTTTTTGTAATTTACTTCAATGATTTGTAGAACATAAAATTTAATCAACTCAAATGTACAGATTTGTGCCAAATAGGTAATTCATATATATTAAAATTGTTGTACCATTTTATTCTTATATGTAAAATCTTTTATTTATATTTAAATTTTTGAGATAAAGTATTTGATTATCTATGATATAATTACTGGCAAAATAATGACTTAATATTTGTTTCATTCAGTGTATCTACAGCATTGTACAGTTTTTTTTTAAAAAAAAAAAACTGACTTATCATTTTCTTCATTTCCATAATATTTACTATTTTCAGTGAACATAATAGATTTATTTTCATTTATTTTGTGATAAATGACATTTTGTTGAGCATAAAAGTATTTGCATTTTTAAGTGTATAAAGATTTTAAATGTTATGCTTTTTTTTTTTTTTTTTTTTTTTTAGGAAACGTTTTGTCCAATGTCAACAAATTTAAGTAATGTTAATCAGTCTTCTGTTTTTCAGTAAAATATTATAAAATTAAATGTAATAAGATTTAATTTTATAATGCTATATTGCAATTATTTTCTTTTTCTATGTGTAATTTTTTTGTTTTGTGATATATTGTTGCAATTTATATTTGGGTCAACCAAATTTTCTAGTCTAGTGCTGTTTTAATTAAATTTATCTGATTTCCCATTAGTTATTTTTTTCTATTTAAAAATATTAATTTTGATTATAACAGATGTATCTGAATGTGTTAAAAAAAATAGTACTAGTCTTGAACTGTTTTTAAATTAATGTTCGATAATAATTCTATAGAATTAGAATCATGACAATTGTTTTGTAAAATTTTGTGAACATATTTATAAGATAAGTTTATATTTTAAAATAAACTCTTATAATTATTTTGAGTTACTACTTTTTAATAAGATCTTTCTAAGATATTTGCATTGGATTAAAAACTGGAAAAATTAATTAATTTAATTCTCTTATTTAATATTTTTTTTGTGTGTGATCTACCGTCAAAATTTACTTAAAAATAGTTTTTAGCTACACAGAATATTCCAAGTTTTTAGGCATAGCTTGTATCTTTTTGATTTATAGACATTGTTTTCATTATACTGCCTTAGAATTTGATTATGTATTGTGCTGAGACCACACTTACATATTTACATTGTATTAGCATAGCACAAAATGTAATACTTATATCTCAGTTTAAGGTTTCTTGTTTTTAAATATGATCTATTTGTATTAGTTATCATTTTTTAAATTAAATATCATTATTTGATATAATATATTATATCAAATTATAAAGTATTATATTATAATTTGAAACCTGAGTTGTATGTTAACTCAACAGAATAAAATAAGAAAATAACTAAAATCTGAGAATTTTTAAAACATTTTATCCAAAGTTTAAAAAATGAAAGTTTTGGTTAAAAATTTGAATTTTGTCATTCAAATTCTGTTTTTATGTTGAACTGGCGGCCAAATGGATATCCCTTAAGTTCAAGAATTCATGGGCATGGCTGCAATGGTTAAGAATCCACTAGTGACTATAAATCTAATTAGCCCTCGTGAGCAAAAAAATTAACCATTGAGTGACAATTCTGTGTTTTTATAAGATTGGTCTTCGCACTAAATTTCTTCAAAGGCTAAATTAGAAAATTTAATTACATGAACAATTCTGTACATTATTTACATTATAGTTAAAAATTCATATGAGTTTCCTTCTGAATTTTTTATTATTTAGATCAAATTCTTATTTATATTTTAAACATTATTCTTAGAATTCTATTTAATAATAACTGTGTTTTCAAGGTATGGGCATTACAGAGCAAATAAATAGCATTGAATTTTTTTACTCTTTTATTTTCAAAAGTGTTATTTCAAAATTTAGCTATACTAATATTATATCTTAATGCTAAAATTCTTTATCATGTGCTAATGAAAATATATTCATTAGTATCTAAGTAATCAAAATTGTATTTGTAACTAATAGTGTTATTTTCTATAATATTTGCAGACTAATAAAAAGCTTTGAGGGACATTTAAAAAAAATCGAAGTTTTTCTATATATTCTAATCATATGCTACCACATAGTCAATGGTCTTGCTACTAAAAGATTTTTTTAACATCCTGTGTGTTTTATATTCCAAAAAGACTGAATTGTAGGCTACATTCACATATGATAACCTCATCTAAAACTCCAAGTTCTAACCTTTATGGACATGGATTAGAAAACCATAATATTCATCGCGATTTAAACAATAGCAAAGATCGAGCCTTGAACCTGTCTTCCTTTTGAATTGTGCATTCTTCTTACTGTGCATCTATGATCCCTATAGTTTAATGATATGGCACCATAGAATGAATGGTTTATTATCTGAAAGCTGGCACAAGAATATTTTAAACATCCACCACATGTCTTTCAGGTAGACTTTTTCATGGCGTTTATATTCATTTGTGACAAAGATGAAAATCTCTAAGATTCTCTAATACCAACCTGATCAATTTCATGCCCAAAACAAACGCAACTCTTATTTTCTCACAATAGGAAACATATTTGATAAGTAAAGGACTTTGTTCTCTGAAGACGATGGTGATATCCTAAAACATGATTCAGCTTACTTTTAAATCACAATAACTTAAAATCTAAAATGTTGAGTTAAAACTGTCCCATTTGATATCTACAAATTGCTTCAAAAGTGAAGTCTCGGCAAGTTTATATGATTACTATATGTTTATTCTAAAGATTTTATTGCATCAATTTTTTTCTCACTCTTAAAGTATAAATAGCATATACACATCGTTAGAAATGGAATATTTTAGGGTAAAAAACGTTTAACCAAAAAAATTAGGAAACATATTTTGCTGAAATCTAATTGTAGGTGAATTTTGTGTTATCGCTATTGTGCGAATCTCAACTTTTCTTTTCAACTAAACATGTAATCAATTTGTATGTATTGTGGTACTAAAATGAAACTATAAAATGTCAATTCCTGATAATTTATATACTACATTAAACAAAAGAATAAGATTGTGGTATCAAACTGACTTCCATACTTTCCTCGCAAATGTACAATTATTATTTAGGCTCATGGTCACTTGAGCATAAGCGTATCACTTCGACGCTTTTCGGAGAATAAAGTATCTAGTTCGATTCTCGTAACTGTTGAACAACGAAAACGAAAGATAGATGTATCTCTTCTTCATCAATGTTTATCGTGGCGGGTGCTGACAATAAGTGAATACGGATTACAGTCAACCCTCCTATAACGCGGAGCTGAAATCGCGACAGCCCTCCTACAGCGCGGTTTCCGTTCAACAACGTCCCATCAGTTCTTTTCGCGCACTCAATGAATGGTTTTAACTGGATATGTTTATATAAACATTCAAGGTTATCTCTTAGCCGTTTACGGCATCGGTTTCAGTTGTCTCATAGCTCTTTCACAGTATGTCCCGTTGGTGACCAATTCTTTCTAAAATTTTGTCTGCAACTCTAAAATTCGCTTAGCTTTTTTTGTGGTTTATAATTGGACAACATTATACAATACTGTAAGTAATATTTTTCATTTGCTTTAATATAATAATAATAAAGTAATTATTAACCCTAGATTTGCATCATGTCAAACACAAAAGAAACAAGGAAAAGAAAGTTTATATTGTTAAAAACAAAGTTTATATTGCTTGAAAATAAAATCTAAATTTTAAATCGCTTAGAAGGTGGGGGTGGGAATATCGTTTGTTGCAAAATCAACAAATTTGAATGAATCTACAATTCTAACCTTAAAGAAAAATGCAGATAATATAAGGAAAACTATGGCAGATGACTGTCCGTTAGGCGTGAAAATTGTTGCTGGCTCATGCAATTCTAATATGGTTAAAATGGAACGAGCGTTAATGATCTGGCTGGAAGACTGTATAGACAAAAAAGTTCCTATCAGTGGAAATCTTATCAAGCAGAAGGCACTTAAAATCTATTAAAATTTAAGGAATATGGGGATTCTTATGCAGGGCTAGAAAATCATTCGTTTGTCGTGAGTAAAGGATGATTTGAAAAACTAAAAAATGGGTACGCATTGCATAATATTAAATTTCAAGGAGAATAGGCCTCAGCAGATGCTGAGGCAACCGAAAATTATAAACTGGAACTAGCTAAAATTATCAATGAAGGAAGTTATTCACCTGATCAGATTTTTAACGCCGATTAGACGGCATTATATTGGAAAAAAATACCATCTAGGACCTTCATTTCTAAATGGAAAAAAAAAATTGAATTTCAAAGTTTTATTGGTTCTTGATAACGCTGGCTGCCGCAACATAGAACAGGATCATCCAAATGCGAAAATTGTCTTCCTTCCTCCTAACTGCACGTCATTAAAACAACCTTTGGACCAAGGAGTCATTCAAACTTCAAAAATGTACTACACACGCAACTTTTCCAAACCATTTTCGACATATTAGAAAGTAGTGAAAATGAAACTCTTACTCAAGTGTGGGTGGGATTTTCTATTTTAGATTATATTAGAACCGTGTCATCGGCTTGCACGGAAATTAAACCATCAACGCTTAATGCATATTGGAAATCTCTTTTACCTCAAAGTTCGAGCAATACAAGATGATTCTACAATTTAATTCCCAGTTACAGAAATAGTAAACACTGATTTTCATTTAAGCGATGAAGAATTTGGAGTAAACCATCAGGATGTAAAAGAACTAGTACTCAGGGAAGAAACTTCAGATGTGGAAGAACTGTTGGAATTATTTGATGAACCCACCTCAAATGCATTGTAAACGAAAATAAGGAAAACGAATGGGTGCCAAATATCGATTGACATGATGTGAAAAAAGGGCTAAATTTGGGTAAAGAGTTAGCATTTCTTTTCATTTAAACTGATCATTCAACGGTGCGCAGCGCAAAGTTTAAAAGAGAATTAAAAAATTGTTTAGCTCCCTATATAGAGGTTATAGAAGAAAAAAAAAAAAAGCTACAAGAGAGAACCAATGTGAAGATGAACCAAGAAAGGAAGACATTTAGCCCATAAAAAGAAGACGAGTTAGGCGAATCATATCTGAATGATGAATGTTGAAAGATTATATAATTTTACGAAATTCTTTCTTGTTTTTGTTGGAAAACAGTTTTTGAGTTTAATTTTTGTTCCTTTTTTTTTTATTTTTATTATTATTATTTTTTTTTTTATCATTTCCTTATATGAACTCTTCAATTCAATAAAAATAATTTATCTTGTCTTATGTATTTATTGGTCTCCATATAACGCGGTACGAATGATGAGATTTGTACTAAATCTGAGTTTCTTATAGCGGGGTTTCCATACTACGCGGTAGACGGTTTATATAGAACGCGCTACGAATTAGCCTGGTTTGCATGGGGAAATCAGAGTTTCTTATTGCGCGGTTTCCATACAACGCGGTACGCACTCGCCGCGTTATAGGAGGGTTGACTGTATTATGAAAAAGTCCTCCCGGAAGGGGCAATTTAGAGAGGATGCTATTATTCGACCATTGCGAGAAGGCGGGTGAGACCTGTCTCCGGTGGAAGGGTTCATTCTTTCAGAGGTTTGGACAGTAAAATGATTCCGCAGTTTAGGGTTAAAACAAATTCTTCGCCCATTCTTCTCTTTGGCGAAGAACACGATTTTCCCCTCTTCATTCTTTGCTTTCTACTTAGCCTAGAAGGTTGTATTCTCCGCGCTCTCTTGCTTTTTATTAATTTTTATTTGTATTAAAACTGTTCTTTTCAGAACAACACATAATGTCTCTAAAAGGGAAAACATTGCATTCTAAAGAACGTAACATCGTTAATAACGTGCGTCTATTTTTTGAAAATGAAGCAAAGTCTACTTCGCTTTCGATACCAATTCGGAAAACACAGGAATGTACTGCGGCTGCTACTGGCGTTTCTCTTAGAACTATCCAAAAAATTAAAAAAGGAATCCAGGACTGATAGCAGGCTTTCAACTCCTGGGAAACAGCGTAATCGACCTGCAGAATGCAATGTAGTTTTGGACAATTTTGATTTGTGTGTCATTCGAAATATAGTAAATGAATTTTATGCGTCTAATAAAGTTCCATCCATTTCATTATTATTGCTAGTGTTGAAAGAAAAGATTAATTTTTCTTGGAAAATGGAATCTCTTACGAAAGTCCTGCATCAAATTGGATTTCATTGGAAACGATGCCAAAATAAAAGGAAACTACTGATTGAATAACCAGACATAATTTCGTGGAGATGCCGGTACTTGAGAGAAATAAAAAAAATATCGAGAAAGCCAAAAAAATATTTATGGGGATGAAACTTGGATTGACAGCAACCTTTAATTCTCAAAATGCTAGCAAGATGAAAAACTTGGTGCTTTCGTAAAAGATGGTGCTGGTAATAGGTTAATTGTTGTGCATGCTGGATCAAAAGATGGATTTGTTCCAAATGCAGAATTAGTATTTAAAGCAGGCTGTGCAACAAGTGATTACCATGGGCAAATGAATTACAAAAATTTTGAAAAGTAGATAATAGAAAAATTGCTGCCTAACATCCCTTGTAATTCCATCATAATAATGGATAATGCATCGTATCATACGAGGATTTTGGATCCTGTACCGACGAAAGCTAAAATGTGTAAATACTTGGATGACCAAAAAATACAGTATGACAGCACTATGAGAAAGCCTGAACTGTTTCAATTAATTAAAATGAATGCTCCACCTACGAAAAAATATCACATTGACGAACTTTTAAAAGCAGAAGGTCATTCCATTCTAAGATTGCCTCCTAACCATTGTGACTTAAATCCTATTGAATTAGCTTGGGCAGCAGTAAAGCGTCATGTTCGCCGAAAGAAACGTCGAAGCTGATCTCAGTTTGAAAACAATGAAGGGATTGACGTCAAATGCAATTAAAAGAGTCTCGGGAGAAACCTGGCAAAGTTCTGCTGTCATGTAGAAAAAATCGAAGCAGAATATTGGAAAATTGATGGACTTGTGGAGACTACAATTGAAACATTAAATTTTAATATAGGATCCGAATCAGAAACTCATACTGCTTCTGAAAGTGGTACAGTTGATTGGGATTCGGACACTTCTATGGATACTTATTAATAAAATAATAAGTATCCATAAGAAGTATAAGAAATGAAATTTAAAAAAAAATAAATACAGATCAGTTTTGGAAGTTCTCAAAATTATGTAGATTTTTTATAAGAAGGTTTACTCAGCCAAACAGATAGCATTCTGCGAAATGAGGAGTTTGGTTCTGAAATTAGTGGGTTCAAATCTGCATGAACCAAACGGAGTGACTGTGTAAGGTTTTTCTTGCACGTTAACGAGAATTCTGGTCACTTTCCATTAGAAAGACCTCCCTGAAGACATTTCCTTTTTTTCGGCAACTCCAAAAACTATATTTTCCCTTATATTAACATATATTATTTATGCGAAATCTATGAATTTTATTTTTAAAAATTTTGAGAATTCTTTGATGTTATCCTTTTTTTTACTTGATATTATACATAAAAATATTTTGATAAAATAGGTTATATAATCAAAATTCTTAAAAACTATTTAGCTGATAGATTTTACTGAGCGATATATAAATATTTTATATTCCCTCAAATTATTTTAAATGATTCCATAGGTGCACAATATAATTCCTACTATAAACATATATGAATTAAAATAAATTCCACAACATTTTAAAATATTAGTATGTCGCAATATGATGAAATATGTATCTTGAATGAAAATAAAGGCTGTAAAAAGTTAATTTATTACTTACAGAGTTTCTTTTTTGCCTAAAATGGACGTTCCTTGCATGAAAATTGTCTTCATCTAAATAAACAACAAGCATATTCTAGAAAATCTCACCCTTCTCTATTTTCTCAAAACTTATTACGATAACACAAAGAAAATAAAAAAATTTTGGGCACATAAATTATTTATCATTCGGTGTCTACAAACAGTTTTTGTTCCTGTTTTTGTGAACGAAATAAATTCTAAAATCTATCTAATAATGAAATTTTCATGACAAAATAAAAATATTTTCATTCTAAATGTTTTGTCTAACATAACTTAATATATGTATTTATATATTTCTATTATGGTATTTGAATTCTTCGAAAAAGCATAACACATACATATTTTATTTTCATTCTACATCAAAAGGTGCTAATTAGCCAAATAAAATAACCTAGATTAAGGTGCTTTCTCCTCGTTTCCTCCTCCGTTCTCTAAATTGTTGAATTCTCTGATAACAAGTGACTCTTACGTCACACCTGCCATCTCCTGGCGGTCGCACTATACATTACCTTACCACAGCTGGTAGGATGTCCACTGCGGTGGGTGTTTTGATTGTGTCAGCTCAATCAAAACATATTTCGCGAATTATTTTATAGTGAAATTTAAATAATCTTCACATTCTATTCTACATTGATTAATGTTTTTGAATTAGAAACATCGATATTTCATTTCTTTTAACAACAAAACTAAAACAATTTTATTAGTTTTAAAGACTTTTAAGCACGATATAAAAAAGAATGCAGGAAAAAATATATAGAGCCAGAAAAACCTGATTCATATTTAAGAAATTCGTCATGTCAATGTTAGAATAGAATTAATTATCGAAACAATTTCATTCGTATTTCTTAATGATGTTACAACTATATAAAAAAACAAGTTTTTCAATCAATGATAAAATCACTCATGAATAAAAACAAGTAAGTATTTAATTAAAAGTGAGCAATGTCTCACGGTGGTAAATCTTACCACAATTGCTATACAAATTAAAAATTAATCTTTGATTGATTTTGCTTACCTTAAACATGTTTGATTGATGAAAAGTCTAAGGAACTGTTAGGCCTATTCAAGGTTGTTAATAACTTAAAGCATTATTCTGACAATTAAAGATGTAATCGTGCTTTGACTTGTGAAATAAAGCATGGAGCATATATCTTATATATTAGCATCGATTATCAAATGTTAGCTTAATTTACTAGCAATGAGAATACATTATTACCAAAGGATATCAACTATCTTAACGAAATTCTAAAAAAAACCTTGGCTGTGTGCTCTTGGTATGAGACTAAAGGTTCAACTATTGACTTCTTGTCTTCATATCTATATTTATCGATAACAAATGAAAAACGAGTTTCACAGTTAAAAAAATTTTTCATTTAATCGATCATTAACCTATTCGATCGAGAGTATCCCCATTTCGTGAACTATTCCAATAGTAGTGTGTTGAAGGAAGGTCCAATAACTGTCAATTTTCGGCGTTTATTAATTGTTTTGGAACAATATTTTTGATGTTGACTCCCTAGAAATTTTCAAATGGTATTGAATTATGAAGAAAAGATGTATAATTGTGTACATAATTATACACACACATAATTATTTCACGTACTGTGAGATTGTTGATTCTGACGTATTGTGAGTGCTTTACATATGAGATAATTTAGATATCTGGAATAACTGGGACGACCTGTCTCGGTGCTACAATCTACTGATTCTGAAAACGTATTTCACAATTCACTAAAGGTATATTAAAAATATACCATACTTTTGGTGTTCAATTACCAACCGACTGAACTCTGACAGATATGAACTGATTGTGAAATACAAGCTTTTTGGATAAGGTGTAAGTGTAACATCATTATAACGGACAAGCACATCATTTATGTATGCGAGGCCCTTACTCTCTCGATTAACTTCTTTAGGTATCATCCATACTAGAGAGTTATACCAAAACTCCATTAAAGGGTTATCGGACTTTATTAATAAAGTGGGTGACCCAAGCAACTGGAACTAGGAAACATTGGGTTTAGAGTTTGCGGTAAAAAATGCTGATTAAAGTAGAGGTGCCCAATGACATACAAACCCAAATCTAAGAAGAAGAACATCATTATGAATAGTGATTTATTTTTACTCTAATTAATAATATACTTACAAATACTGCACCATGCTTAATTTCCATGTGTTTAAATAAAAACTAAAAATATTTTACTTGATCGTACAAGTTCTATTTTGAAGCATGTTTGAATTTCATATTGCAATTGCTATAAATAATGCGAAATGTACCAATCTTCATATCACATCACAATTACAGAAGAATAATTTCTAAAACAATAAGTTAATAATATAAATATGCTTTCAATGCTATTTTTTATAAACACACAGCTTATATCAAAAATAAGATATTTATAATTAATAACCATTCTGTGTGTGTGGCGCTGTTGAAAGTTAATGAAAAATAAAACTAAAAAAAGCAAAAGGAGGGAGGATGAAATTATATAAAATAAATAAACTATGTTGTACAAAAGCCTATTTTGGGGCCAAGGCCTACAGTGACCATATCTTTTCTAGGCTGAGGGCTTTTGGGAGCGAAGCATATGCCCGGGGTGGTCAGCCTAAAACTAATAAACCCCCGGTGTTCAATTTTCAAGCATGCTTAGTTTTCAATTTCATCGACCCACTTAAAGAATGAAAGGCTTAGTTGGCTTTGCCCAGCCTGAAGATAGTACCTCGGATCTGTTCGTTGGGAGGGTGAAACGCTACCACTACGCTTCGGGCTTCATAGTAAATAAATATTTTAGAAATTTTTTTTTTCGAAAAATATGTCTATCTTCAATACTTTTTTTTTTGGTATATATATTTTTTATCTATTTTGTAATATAAGTAATCTTAGTAAATATTAAATATATTTCTCTCTCACAATAAAATTATATAAGGAAACTTAACTAATAATTATTTGAAATTATTTAAATAAACTAAATATTTGAAAAATTAAAAAATTATTAGAATAATGAATAAAATTTATAAGCAAATGCAAAATGCAAAATTATTTTTGAAGATTATTTAATTACATGGGCATTAAACATTTCTAATATTAGTTTTGGACACGTAATAATGTTGTAAAAACAAAAACGATGTAATGGCTTGATATTTGTCTCGTGTAAATATTATTTCCAATGTTCTTTTATGATGCAGGCTGGAGTTAAGTCAGTTTATCTCCCTACTCAATGAGACCCTCTTCAACTTGTTGATTATCGCGTACAAAGCTTCATCAACGACAAATTGAGAGTAGTAAACGAAACCAAAACCTTGATTTCGTTTACTACTCTCACTCTACTCCTTTTTTCGTACGAGTTAGAGTAGGTTGGTATCTACTCCAACTTGTGCGAAAAATGACGTCATTAATATGGTCCTGATGTCCTAAAATGGAAAGAGCATTGGAGCAAACCTTGAATTTTAATTTCTAGAAGATTTCCAAAGGTTTAGTGCGATAGAGATTTGTTTTTGCACTTTTCGTGAAAAAATTTGGTTTATACTTTTCATGTTAAAATTTAAATTTCGTCTTTTTTTTCTAAATAATAGCTAATGATCTATTGATTTTCCTTTGATGAAGAAGGTTTAATAATAAATTTTTAAATTTTAAGCTTTAATTAAAATTAAGTGGTTAACACAAGCATGACATTGTTCCTGAAGTTCAATACGCCAACATTCAATCAATCAATCAATCACAATTTCTTAAAAAAAGTCGGCATTTAAAATATTAAAATGAATGTACAAATAATTTATCGAATTATTTCTTTTATAGCTTTAGGAATCTTTATTTTTTGCTGTAATCACCAATTTTTATGTGTACGTTTCCTATTCCTTTATAAATTGTAGTTAAGAATTGTTTATTTTGCTTATCAAACCAAATTTCTTGATTTAAAGAAAATCTATTTTTTATCTCGTGAGATTTTCAGCATTGAATATAAATTATAATGCAATATAACCTTCTATATTAATATTTATGTTTGTAAAAAGGTTGATTTAAAGTTATAATTTGGTGAAATTGTGATTTAAGTCCCCTACTTGGCTCGTTTTCAAAATCGCCGATGCCATGGCGAAAATTCTACCTCTATTTCAATGTGAAACTTAATTAGCGACTAATGAAAAGGCTAAAACAGAAGAGTAATTAATGAGCATGCTCAAAAAAGCGCTTTGAATTCGCAAGTTGGTGAAGTAGGGGATCTAAAGCGCAATTGAACCTATAATTTTATTAGATTTTGTAAAATAATTGTCAAATTCATTACAGCAATAGATATTGATTTAGCGTGTTTTATAAATGATAAGGGTGATAACAACAAATATAAATATGATGACTAAGGATTCAATATGTCTAAAGAACCAGCGAAACTAATTTCAATTTTTTCTGATTTTAAGTTACACTATAATCTGTGGCAATTTTATTTCATATAATATTTATTGTATAACAATTCTTTATTCAATGCATTTTTACTCTTTTTTTTCCAACATTAAGCCTTTCCGGTTTTAAAGAAATGTGCTTAACATTAATTTGAACATTGGTCCAATTTCTTACAAAATGTATAGGTAATAAATTCAATAACAAATTATTTGTATGAAATAACTTAGATTTGATAAAAGAGGAAATGGCAAAGTAAATTTTTAGACAGTCATAGTACAAAATAAACTTTATGACCTAAATTTCTTACTTAGAAAGCTTTAAATAGTCTACTGATTTCATTTAAATATTTATTATGTTGTTAATATGTAATTGTTTTCTTGAGAGAAAATGTAATTATTTATCAACAGTAGATGATGCTCATTCATTTTTTTTTCTTAAAATTGTTTTGTTACATAATTTCAAATACTAAGAATAGAGTAAACTAAAATTACTTATATGAAACTAATGTTTTTTATAGAACTAGCTTGAAAATTTTTAGTCTGTAAATTAAATTTTTTTCATATTTGTACATGAGGGATAATAGTATAATTTAGTAGAGATCTAAGAAATCTGTTGATTTAACTAAAAAATTTAAAAGAAATGGGACATTTTAACTAGAATTATTGAATTTGTTTAATAATTCCCAACATTTTTTTCTCAATCTTGAGCTTATCTAGAAAAATCTTGAAAAAATTGATTTTACTTAAGATAATATTTTGAAATGTGTGAATTGTGATAATTCTAATTATCTCACAAAATTATAAACAGTGTGTTAGAAAACCACCGAGTATAATACATTAATTTTCCATTTTATTAAAAGTAAAAATTTCTACAAGTTTTAAGAACTAAATAAAAAAAATCCAAGTTTTCATTTAAAACAATGATTTGAATTGCTGTTATACTCTTGATAAGACTTTATTATATACATTGCTTACAGGATTTCATAACATGCCAAATGTTAGTGTTAACTTCTATAACTAGTTTTCAGAAAACTTCATTTTGTTAACATTATTTATTGAAAATGATCTATGTATCTATAATTTAGTAAAATTTTATTTGCTTTACATAATTAATTGTGATACAATGAAATGATTGTACTTAAAATCTTTAATTACTTAGTCATAAATAGTATTTTTGTCGCGTAATCATAATATATATATCTTAATAATTAGTTCATAAATTCTTTTCATATTTCGGTGAAAATGCGCTTTAGGTCCCCTCCTTGGCACGTTTTCAAAAACACCGATGCCATGGCGAAAATTCTACCTCTATTTCAAAGTGAAATTTAATTAGTGACCAATGAAAAGGCTAAAATAAACTAGTAATTGATGAGCATGCGCGAGAAAACGCATCAAATTTATGAGTTGGCGAAGTAGGGGACCTAAAGCGCAGATTAACCCATATTTCTATTTCACAACATTTGTACTTGGTAATAAAACATCTTGCTAATGAAATTGCCAATATTTAATATAACTGGGTATCAAGAATTTACTAAATTAAAATCATCAAACTGTTTAAATGGTGATTAATTGCTGGCTACCTGTTTTGTTTACAAACAATATATAATAAGCTAATTTAGTTCAATTTAAAAATTGAAAGAAATGAAGCTTAACATTAATATGATTCAAAGAGATTTATAATTTTTCAAATGCTACTATAAGATTTACCTTTTGATTATCTAAACTTTATTTTTGTTCAAAATTTATATAAATTGTAAGCTATGTAGATAATTTTCTTCAAATTGTATGCAGATTGTTTACTATATATGATTGTAAATAAAGAAATATTTAATTAAAATTTGAAAGTATTGAAAATGATGAAATTATTTTTTATATATATTTTTCAGGAAGAAGATGTAGAGGGTCAAACATTTTATATTTATCATTCTATAGAATCTGGTAAGTATTGGACATTTTTTTATTTAGTTAATGTTTATAGTTGTATTCAACAAATTATTATTAAATTTTCCTATTTATTTATATTTTTAAATTATAAAAAATAATTTTAATATTTTTTATAAATTTTGTAGGTAATGATGCACCTGTATATACTCCACGAGGAAGTGTTACATATTATTCTTCAAAAAATGAAGCTATTTATTCAGATGATGAATCAATGACAAATTTAGAAATTGAAAAATTAAAAGTATGTAAAATTCTAAAAAAATATTAAATATAATATGTTTATTAAATGCATACTTTTAATTATTAATGTATATTGTTTAAACTGCTATATGTTTATCAAAAGTTGTGAATTATAATAAAGCATTTAAGGATACATTTTAAAAAAATGTCTGTAAAAATACTGAGGATAAACCTTGTGATATGTACAGCGTAAAAGTGTACTTTAACAAGTATACATTTATGTTTCGCAATTTAATAATACCAAAAATAAAAGATTATTTATATGTTTGCACATATATACATCTTTATTAATTAATAGATTTGGGTCAAGGAAAAAATGATGAAAAGAAAATTTGTATATCATTCATTATTATCTGTATTTATAAAAGTAGAAAAATGTACAATTATAAATTAATATTTGTAATCTTCCTTTAAATATTAAATTATTATCTAAGCTTTATATTTTGTTATTTACATGATAAGAAATCTTTTTTAATTATAAGTTAAGCCTAATCAGTTAATATTTAGAATTACATTATATATTCTTTCAATATAATCACCAGTGAAATTGTGTACATTTAGCCAGGTGTCAGGAAGCAATATAATTGGCAAGACATTTTTTGTTGATGTTAGCAATGGAGCATTGTATTGCTTTGCTTACAAATAATATGTTAGTAGATTAAATGCCTCTTAAGGATTCATTCACTGTAGGAAAAATGATATAATCACGAGGAATCATGAGGAGTGCGAAAAATGTTCTAACACTTCTGAAGACCACCAACACTACTTGCTTTGTACAGATCATTTACAGCTTGTTTAGCATTACAATGAGCATCTAGACTGTATTTACAATTTAACTTTGAGACACAGTAAGGGTAAAATGATATTCTCATAGAGTGAGTCATAGGCCACAAACAGCATAATCTTCACTTTTTTGGTTTCCTGATAAAATTTTTGTTAATTTGGCAAATCCTATGGGGTTGTTCATTGGACTGATGTTTCAATTTAGACTTGTAGATTAAAACTTAAGTTTCATGATTGGTGGCAATACCCTACAGAAATATGTCTTCCTAAATTTAGTATCTATTAAGGTATATATATATCAACCATGTTGGTCTCATTTCTTTGTATAAAAAACTGATGTGGCAAAAAACAATTTTTTTATTAAGATATTTCTACAATGATTATTTATTGAAAACTAAGCCAAATTTCAAATAATTTCAAAATAATCCATTTATGATCTGTTGATAGGCGGTTCATGGAAATTGAAATAGGAGACCATTAAGAATGTAAATTGATGTTGAGAAATGGGTAACTGATTTGCATGATGCAAATTCCCAGTCTCAAGCATTTTGCTCCTTTGTGCAGTCATTGAGTACAATAATATGGCAATAAAACTTTTATAGCTGCTTATCTTATAAGCAAGATTTAGAGCTATAAAATAATATTATCCACTTCAATGTCACATAGCAAGTACCTCTTGATGATTATTTGATTAATGGTTTTACATATTCTACACATCAACAGGAATGTCACTGCTCTGATATTATGTTTGTTCATGCTTGATGATCTAGGACTCTTTGTTATACACTATTTTATTTATAATCCTCATACTGTTGTAGCTTTGATATGTCACATTTTTTAAAAAAATTTCTTAGAATATTAGGAAGTATTCTAATTTTTTAAACTAATTTTGTTTATTGGCGTGTTTCACAAAAAAACATGTGATTGTTTTGTCTGAAAATACCAGTGGACCAATTGTTACAACAATAAAAACTTCTAAAGAAGAAAAATTTCTGAACAACATCAGTTCCTTATATATAATACTTATAAAATTAAAGACTAGATGAATATATAAATATTTATATATATATATAATATTTCTGCAAAACTTATCATAAAGAGCATTATTGTCAATATAGAATAATTAAGTCTAAATAATGTTATGTAGGTATATAGATATTATTTTATTAAAAAATTTTCCTATTATTTCTTAGAAATAAATCAAATTAGTACAAAAGTAATTATATTATTAATTACAGATTTACTTATTTTATTTAATTATTGATTCTTGTTTAGAAATATTATTGAAGATGTATTTTCTCCATTAACATGTCCAATTCTTAAGGCAGAAAGAGAAATAACTATTTATATTGGTTTTATTTCTTCTTTACAATTATTATTTTAAAATAGTTTGTTTAATATATTAATGTATGTATGGAATTTTCTATTATTTCTAGCACTTTCATTTTCAAATCAAACATTTTAGGCTTAGTGATCTAATGTATTCACATTATTACATTGTATCCAAGATGATTTCATAATTATATGCAGAAAACTTTTAGAGTTTAAAATTTAAGAATTAAATATTTTACAATTGATTAAGAGATATTTGTGTACTGCAGAAATTACTTTCATTCAAACTTGTTTTATGTTAAAAATATCACCAACTTTCACATTGAAAAAGAAAAAATGTATTTGTTCAATTAGACTGGGTAAAATCGAGCACTTAAAATTTTTTTCCCTTTCCCTTACTTTGTTTATTTTATTAACTTTCTCTCTACATCATATTTTATAAATAATTTAAAAAATAAAATAACTAATACAGAAAAAATATTTGTGGGAAACAGAATAAAACAATTTCAGAAGAAGATGGAAAAGCTAAAAAGTGTACAAACAAAACTGTTTAGGAAAAAAACTGATGAAATTGATCCAAATTACTTTTTTTTAATCATATATTGCATGAAGGAAATTTTTAAAATAAGTTTATAATTTCACTTATGTTTATGGGTCCAGTAAAAGAACATTTTACGTTTAAATGCTTAATTTTCAGATAAGAGTTTATGGAGTCTTAACTTTGCAGTGAAGATTTAATTCTCCTTGTCTTTAATCAACAATTCAAGGTTTTTTTTTTCTCGATCTTTTATTTTTTCTCACTTTCTAATCTGAAATAAGATTAATTATCAATATTTACTTTACAAATAATGCATTAATTTTTTTAGGTTTGCTCTTCTAAAAGCAATAAAAAGAAATTCAATTATATTTAAATGCATTTAAAATTCTTAAAGTTTTCATAAAGCTATGTTTTACAAATTTGTTATTTCAAAGGATTATTTAAATAATACAAAGTGTGCACAATGATTATTTATATTTTTGAAAATTTAATGCAGCATATTGCAATTTTTTAACACTTTAATAATTTGAAATAACACCTTATTTTAATAAACAACTTTTACTGTATACTTTTATGTTTCCTTTTTAAAATGATTTTGTAGGAAATGTTTTAACTTACATCAATTTTCTTAGGATCAATTATTTTTATGTTTTATTACTGTTTTTAATGCATTGCAATTTTTGTTTTAGAAATTAGCTGAATCAGATGATATATATAGAATCAAAATGCTTACGAAACCTAGTGATCCTGAAGATCAAGCTCTTTTTTCATTTACTAAAGCAGTAAGAATTTTTCAATGTCTTCAGTTCAAATCAAATATATTAACTCTGAATAAACAAAATTTTTATGAAAGTTATATTATGAAAACAAAACATGATTAATAAATTTTTTAAAACTATTTACCAGTAATTTTTTATAACAATTTTAATTTGATGTATAAAAAATAATCAGTTAAAATTATTTTTTATATATCAAATTAAAATTAAATATTTCAATATAATATATTTAATAAAATGTTTATTTTTAAAGAAATATGTTCAATATTCTAATGAAAATGTAGTGAGCTATAATTTCCAAAATTATCATATATTTTAGCATTTGACAATAACATATATTTGATAAAATTGTACTAAATGTATACTATTAGAACATAAAACTTAAAGAATCAAGCATATGATTGCAATAATTAGCTTGTAAGTTTCTTACATTTTCTAAAATTGAATTAAATCAGATAAAGATCTTTATTTTTTAGAAAATAAATAATCGTAATGACGTTTTAGAGGAAAATATTTTAAACTAATTTTAAAATGAAGAGATTGTATTTTAAAGAAGTACTTTTGATAATATTTGCTGTATTGAATGAATTTTTAATTTTATTAATGTAAAAAATGAGCTATCCTACATTCAGACAATTGAAATTTATGTTATCACTCATTTCTAGCATATTCTAAATCTGATTACAATTTTTGACATAAAACAAATTTGCTTGTATCTGAAATATATTAAAATATGAACTTAATTTATGTGTATTGGATAATAATAAAAAATTCTGTTTAAATTTCTGCATTAAAATATTCTTACTCTTTTATTAAAGTATCAGGTTATTCAGCTGATTGAAGCTTTGATTTGAAATGGTAACTGTGACTTTTTTTTAAAAAAAAGAAGCTAATAAACAATATTTAAAATAATAAAGAGAAGTTTATTTGAATTATTTTTTTAATACAGTGTGTTTTCTTTGAAAATGTTATAATAAGTTAAAAGTTTACTGTAAAGGCAGAATCAATAATTTTTTTACTTTTTATCTTACTATCCTAATACTTTTTCCTCAAACATATACTTGACAGAAATTTCCATTTTTGCACCCCCCCCCCCCATTCAAATTTCTAAATTTGTTGTATCACTAAATCTGAAAAATTCTCTTGTTTTTATTTATATTCAATATTGCTGTTTAAAAGTATCTTGCTTCACTGTTGTTGATGTCGTGTGCCAGCCAGGCTGGCAATATGGGGTGCGCTGCTCCACTTTTCCAACTGAACCATATTTGGTGTGGAGTCCAACTTCCTCAGTATACACATGCCATAGGTACCTGTTTATAGGGTAGGCAACCATTCACACACAAAGAAAGGACAAAGACAAGAAAGAGAGAGAGTACATCCATGCCCGAGCCAGGATTTGAACCCAGGTCCCACCCATCTGTAGTCAGGTATGCATACCACTAGACAGGTTGGGCGGCATCTTGCTTCATTTTTTCACCTAATAGGTTTCTTTTTATGCTGTAAAAGGATTTTGATGTTACTTAACATATTCATTAATTTAAGATTTTTTAAATTTGGTAAAAGTAAATTTATTTTCCTCACAATATGGCCTCAGATATATAAAGTTGAATATTTTTTACTTGAGCTGAATGCATTTATATGTTTAATAAGTTTTTATTTTAATGATTTTATGATAATGCAAATATTGAAAAGGAACTTGATTGTGTAAAACAAAGCCTCTAAACAACAAAGTGTCTAGTTTCAATGATATTTTCTTTAGCATTTAGAATTGAAACAGCATAACTTAGTCTCGTTATTTAAAAAAGAGATTTAATATGTGTTAATTTTATGCACATATTTTGTTTTACTGTAGATTAAAAACCAATGTAAAGGTTTTTTACTAAAAATCTTTATTTATAAATCTTCATAGTATGATTACCTTTTAAAAAAATAAAAGGAATTTATTCGATTTTTTTTATTGTTTTATTTCATTTTTGAGCAGCTATTCTTAATAAGTAATTCTTTTCTTTTACTTATGAACTTTAAAACTTTATAGTATATTTATATTTTCTTAATCATTAATATGTTCATTGTTTCTACTCATTTTCAAAAGTAAAATTGATTACTTTTTTGTAATTTTCTTAATTTGGGTAAATGAAGGCATAGAAAATGCTTATGGTTAAAATAAATTTTTCTCTTTTTTAAATGCAAAAAATTATGTGAATTCGCTATCATCTAAGAATTCAATTAACTTATTTGCTTAAAAAGTTGTATTTTTAAATTATATTGAATATTGGGTGAAACTCAAAACTTATTTTTTGTTACAAACATTTAGGAATTATTTTGAGAAAGAAGCTGATAATTGATCTTCTGTTATTTTGAGAATTAATTGTTGACAGTAAAAGTTAATTTGTTTAGTAAATAGTTTTTTAGTAGAGATGAATTTAGAATATTTATAAACTTAATTTTGTTAACTAAAATGTATTTAGTTGAAAAAAAATGTTTTTGAAATATTGAGTAGACTTAAATTCCAGAATAAAAATCTTATTAAAAAGTATACAGTTATGTATGCTTTTTAATTACATATTAATATAAGCTTAAATTTTATTACTGTGTTTGTGTATAATTTTTATTGTATTATTTTTATGCAGTTCAATAATATTAAATTTATATTTTTGCAAATTTTTATCTTTTTAGTGTGCAATTTATGAATCTGGCCTGACAGATAATATTAATATAGCTTTAGACCAAGGTAGCTCTCCTATAGGAATTGCAATATCTGCTGTACCTTCTCATTGTATTGGTAATTTTGTTCCTAGCTCTAAACTTCTTGGATTTAATACTTCAGTGAATATTGTGTCACTTTCAAATGGGCCAGTGTATGTAATTTTCAAATTTCTAATTTGACTCTATCAGTTCTTTGTAAATATTTTAACTATTTGCCAAATTTAATAATTATTTCCTTATTGAATGATTAAATTTGCTGCTACTTTTTCATAAAACAGCTTACAGATGATAAGTTGCATATATGTCTTTATTTAAAATTATGGCTTGAAAAGAATTTTTTATTTTTAAAACTTAAAGACATAGTTTTAAAACATATAGTAAAATTTTTTTAAAAATATTTAATAGTTTTAATTGTTGTGAGAAAGTTAGTACTAAATACAATTTAAATGGAAATATTTTATTATTAAAAATGCATGTCAATAACCTAACTTTGCAGGCTTAAAAAATTTTATATGCAGATTTATAAACTTTTATGTGATTTCTTAAATTTATGATGTAAAATATCAATTTATTAAAGTAAACTAAATTTACTGTTGATTCTGTATTTTAAAAAATTATAAATAAAATATTAGGAATTCTTATAAAAGTATAGAAAAAAATATCTGTTGCATATTTTCTGAATTTAGAAAACAATCTGAGTTTATTATTATTATTTTTACT
>JAPDSC010109833.1:0-39838 GCA_026290005.1 Latrodectus geometricus
TCACTTTCGCGAATTCACAAGATTTTAAAACAGAAAATGTATTTTATGAATATTTTAACAATTTATAATTATTTCTTTCGAAACGTCTTTTGCTTCCATTTAAATATCAAAGCATAGGTGTGTTAATAAAAGGCAAAATATATAATTGTTTTCAAACTCCTGTATTGTATTTTGAAATAAATTATTTATGAATCAATAATTATACACGCAAAGCTAATGTGTTCACAGAATTTTAAATGTGTTTACTTTTTTAAAACTTTTCTTATTAATAAGGATTATTCCAGTTATTTTTATATGATTCAGTGAGAAAATGTACACAAATGATCATCTTTCTTTTTAAATCTATGACGCAATGACGATTACTTAGATTACGTATTTAAACGTTAACGTATTTACAGTTAAATTTATGAACATGAAAACATTAGTTATGAATATTTATTTACGTGACTTTATTTACTTTCTTAATTTAAAAATAGAGCATTAAATTCTTAAGAAACAACCAACATATGCAATTTATGATTAAGTTTATGACATGAAACACATATTGAAAATTAAGTTGAAAAATAATAAGAGATTATATAATTAAAACAAAATATTAGCTGAAATTTTAAGAAAATTAAAAATTTACTGAAAGCCATTCTGAGATATAATTTGTGAACATATCTAAAATAGAATTTTCTTAAATAGCTGCTTATAAAAATAAGAAAAACTAAATTTAGAAACAATTTCTCTTCATGAAAATAAAGCAAATTCTAAAATTCATTTTGCATAAATTAATTAAATTAATACACAGTATATATATCTGATACTTACTCCACAACATTCCTGAAGGCATCATAAGAAATATTTTTGATTTGGAACTCGCTGCAACTGTTATCTTCTTTCTTATCGTAGAACATCTCTTTAAATTTTTCACATCCAACTGCCAGAATAGCTTTGTGTGCTAGGAGAGTCGGTTTGGGTTCAACGTTGGAATTTATTACAAACTTCACGTCTGTATACTTCTGCTCCAAGAAAAGTGAACGAATACGCTTACTAACTTCAAGGGCACTATTTACATCATTAGCTGCAAAATTTTATTTAAATAAATGAGAATTAAGAACCACTTTTATCTTTATTTCAGTTTATTTATTCATCTTAAATAATTATTAATGAAGTATAATTTCTATATTAATGAAATAAAATTTACATTCATTTTTTTACAAATATTTTATTTTTCAAAAACGCATAATTCCCTTTTTTAAAAACTGTCACGTGCATAGTTCAATTTTCAAATACTCAATAATGTATAAATGATTATGTTATGACATTGTTTCGCATAAAAATTGTAACAATTAAGTTATTTAAATAGTTATGCAAATATTATTAAATTTTTGCAAAAAAAATTATACCATTATTAATTATATTACCAGAGATGATACATTTTTAAATAAATTCTTTAAATTTTGAAATATTTTTTAAAAAATCCTCTTTTTATTTATTTACGTTTTTTACGGTAGCACTAACTTGGGTTTTCGAAATATCAAGAAATCAGTGCTCTTTTAGGTAAGTGCTTACAATTTGTCAACCTTGACAAAATTTCGTTTATGCATCAATATAATAATCATCTTTTTTTTGTAATATCTTGTCATCCAGTTATACTTGACAACGAAAAATTTTATTATGTGTTGAATCAAATGTCTTTAAGGACTTGATCATATGTTATTCATCGTATTTATTAAACTTAACTATTTAAATGGGCCAAAGCGCTTGACCTCTTTAAATATTTAAAGGAAATTATTTTATTAATTTTAGTTTTTTTCATTCGCTTTCCTTTTATTGCATTTTAAGTTTTGTTTCAAAGGAGAAGCTAGCATGGTATGATATATGCAAGCACAATATTTTTATATTTTTATTGTAATTTTACATGAAAAAGTATCACATAATGAAATTTTTAATCTAATGTTCATGTATATTATGACAGTTTGAGTTAATAAATAAAACATGTTAGAAAACCGAACAAAATTAAATATACAAAAAGTGCAAAATAACTGTACCAGATGAATCTGAATATTGGGACGAAGTATCGTCATTCTGGAAACCAACTTCACTATCCAAAGAATACGTACTATCTGCAATGAAATATATAAATGATAAGTTTTTAATTATATCTATAATCATTTATGATTAAGCTATTCATATACAACATCAAATTTTCCTTTTAAATAAAATTATAATCTGTTCAAAAATGTGATAATTGATCCTAATTTGATTTGATTGTTTTCGTTCCAATACATTTTCATTTTGACAAGATCCAACGATTTTAAGGAGTCTCTTGAATGGTGTTTCGACACTTTTTATTGAAAATGTATATATGGTATTTTTGATTTATATGATCTTCGGGTATCATTCAAATATACATTGGTACATAACAAATTTAAAGATGAAACATAATCGTTTCAAATGTACGTCTTGCAAAAATATTCCCCATTAACATAAATCATGTTATTAGATTACTATATTGGTCAATATATCTATCATACACCACCATTATTTCTTGTGAGTGATATTAATGAATTGTTAAATAGCAGTCTTTGTTGTTCAAATACTGTCCATGCTCCTAAAATAATCCTACGAGTGATCTAAAATTCATCGCCCAACTAGCCATACTTTGCTCTTCTTCCAACTTCCTGCTGAAGTAACTTCAGGTTAAATCCGCCAAATAATTTGTTTGGAATCACCTGATGGTTATTTATGCTTGATACCAAAATTCTAATTCAATTTTTGAAAACAATATGCATTATACAATATTTTATAGGTTAAAGATCAGTGTAAATTTCTAAAGTGTTTTATATACTTTTAGATTTATATCATCTATAGTCATATGTTGCACATATGGAATTATATATCTTTAAAGTTCTGTTTTATCTCTTGGTTTCTTGGTTTATTATGCTAATTCATTCCACTTCAATTCCGAATTCCTTGCTTTTAATATTATCACACAAGTGTATATTCCACGCATACAGCACCACAATTAATGAAATATTCTAGTTCAATATCCAGGAGTAAAAAGTATAGTTTAAAATAAAAATAATGAAACTCTACCGAATTAGACAGCTATTAATGCATTAGTAATTTTATATCAATTTCCCCATGTGTCTTACATTAATAATCTGAAAATACAATGAGATCAATCTTATTCAACAAATTAACCTCTGGCATTTGTTTAAACAAAATGTGATTTACGAGGAAAACACCATTTTTTTCGTATCCTATACTATCTGTGTTTTCTAATATATTTATATTTTTCTCTACATACAATTTGTTACATTTTTCTCTACACACAATTTATTACATTTTTCTCTACACACAATTTATTACATTTTACACACAATTTATTTCATTTTTCTATACACACAATTTATTACATTTTTCTATACACACAATTTATTACATTTTTCTATACACACAATTTATTACATTTTTCGATACACACAGTTTATTCCATTTTTCTATACACACACTGGAGAAGAATAATGCTGATTAGCCTTCAATGTCCCTTATCTAATTACAAAAACGCTCGTTTTTTTCTGTTAAATTTTTTTAAACTAGCTGTTTTATTAAATGACTCTTTTTATAAACAAAGTACTATCAGAAAAAAATATTATTTAGTATGTCTTAAGTATGAAATACAGATAGAATAAAATTCATATTATAAGCAATTCTCTCCTTCATTTTATCGTTGAAAAATTAGGCAAAGTAATATTTTTTTCGGTTTTAAAACCTCATTCATAAAAAGCATTTTTTAATTTTTTCGATGTAATAAAGCCTTTTATTAGTTTTTTTTATTATTTTTTTTATTTATTTATTTATTTTTTATTTATTTATTTTTTTTGATTAAATCTATCTTTTAGAATTCGTCTGTTTATTTTGTAGACAGTAACTGCACTACATCATTCTCTTTTAGTTTGATACATACAAATTCTTTTTCATTCTCATTCAATAATGTTTTCAATAATTTGATTATCTCATAATTCTTACATACAAATTACATCTGAATCCACTTTCAGAAAGTACCGGAAGGAAATTTCCGATAATAGAGATTTTCTTTGTCGAAATTCATGAATGAATAACTCATCTTCACTTTAGTCATTCGGTAAGTCTTTTTACCTTTCTTCAGTTATTGTAACATTAAAGACTGCGTATTAAAAGGACCTAGATATTTTTCTTTCTGCTAAATTATTCCAATCATAAACTGTCAAGCGCATAAGTACGTAAAAGTACTTTACAATATTGAAGCCATTAGTTAGAGTGTGCAAGATTTGAGTTAGATTAAGCGGGGAAAATTCAGCGGGATTTGATAAAAAAATCAGGAGAATTTTGGCAACAACAGTCAGTGGATACATTCACAACTCGAAGAGCTTACGATTCTCCAATGAAAACGATGATCCCAGTACTACTAATTAACGAAACTAAAAAAATTAAAAAATTTTAAAATAAAAAATAAATAGATTATCAAAAATAAATGCAAATGAAAGAGTCATGAAGAAGAATTCTAAACCTAGAAATTAAAACTATTATTGAGTATACATAAACGTGTCAGGGACCACCCACTAGTTCGTAAAATCATGAATGTTCGTAAATTAGAGGTTCGTAAAACTACTGTCTACAATGTTCGATAACTGTAATAGAAAATGAAATCCCAACGATTATATAATGTCAATTACCATCACTTTTTAACAATGAAATTATAAATCAAAATATTAATTATTAACACAAATAAAACAGAAACAATATATTAAACATCCTGAAAAATAGGAAAACATATTTGGTGTATTTGTATTCATGAAAAACTATTTCGTTACTAATAATATTGAAAATGCAAATTATAATAAGAAATTTTATCTTACCATAATGCGATGAATGAAAGTTAAATCTGGGATCGGTATCTATCCAAGTAAACTTTTTTTCTGAAATAAAATATTGCGATTTTTTTAAAATACTCTAAAGTTAGAAAAAAAGTATAAAATATTTTTTAAATCATTACATTCAAAATAAGTCTGTTGTAATCAATAAAATATGGGGTACTGTCGGAGAACAACATATTCCATTAAAAAGCTGTGAATACTATTTTTGAAGTACGGAACAACAGAAATAACTATACTTGAATCTGAAATGTTCTATTATATTTTAAAATAATATTTGCAAATACTTTTTAAAGTTTTTTTTTCTATTTTCCAAAACAAACTCTGCCAAAATTAATTTTGAACATTTTTATATTTCTCAACACTGATATTTCAGTATAAATAAGGAATGATAAGAATTAATGAATATTCATAAGCATATTCATGCCCACGTAACAATGTATAATGTCAGATAGATAAGATAATTTACCATAGAAAAATTTACAAATAAAATCAGGATTCTTAGACTTTGTTACATTACTATTAACACCGATTCAGAATGCAATCTATAATATGATGATGAAAAATGTAATCTACTCTAATTCTTTGATGTTTCTGGATATCATCTGTCGATAAAAAGACATTTAAATTAATCAGATATTTAGCATGTCTCGGGTAGTCTTTTAACCATCTCACTGAGTTTTTTTTAAATCAAAATAGATTTAAAAATTGCGTGTTTGCTTATTACATATTTCAAATCTTACATATATCTTAGAACTAAATTATGCAAAAAAGTTTTGTAAAAGAGTTTTTTTAAATATAGAATTACATCATTAAAGAGGTTGTCAAATTATTAAAATTGAATAATGATTTAAGGGCAAAAATTTGAAAATTAATCTTGGTTGAATTATGATTAATTTTATAAAATACAAAGATAAAACTTAAAAGACAAATGAAAATATGCTAAACATTTATTAGAAATGAAGCTTTGTATGATAAATTTCGAACATTTTTCTCTCTCTATCTTCAATATACTTGAAATCAGAGTAAACAATATACTATCAGTGTCGGGAATATCGTCAGGAATATAGGTTATAGCACTCGCGAAATGCTTCCTACCAAAAATCTTTCAAATGTAAAAAGTGCGCTCAAAATGCTACAAAAAATTCTTGCATATTTCACAGATTCTTGTATATTTGTTAGCTTACATCTAAATAAACAATAAAACATCATAGAAAGGCAGAAATGAAACCATGGATTGGACAGTTAAATAGACGGCAAAAATGCATGGCAAAAAGGAAAATCGCGGGTTGCCCACGTTTTGCTACTTCTACTTTTCCCATAGAAATCACAGGATGCGCAGTGAGAGGGTTAAATGTTTGAGTAAGCAAAATGTGATCTGAAATCAAAGAAAAAGGCCTCAAACTTTTTATGTCATTCTTGTAATGCACTGTGTAATTACCACTAATCATTGCAAGTTGGGAAATAGTCCCTAAGGATATTGTTTGCTTAGTTTTGTGTGTGTATGTGTTCAAAATGTTATTTTGTACCACGAAATTGTTTAAAGTTCCCTTTAATTATAAAGTTGTTAAATAATGAAATCAAAACTCTTCTTCACCCAGTTTTTAATGTATTTCCAAGCAACAGTGTATTGAGAAGCCCAAAAGCACATTCGCTTCAGTGGTCAAAAACTAATCTTTTTCGAAATTAAAAAAAATTGCTCATTTAGAAAAATAATTATGTAAGAATATAAAAAGAAAATAAGATCCATATTTTTCTATACCCCCAAATGTCATGCAAAGATGAAAATTTTAAAAGGAGGAATAAACTTCTTTTTTCTTGAAGGGAGCAGAGTTCCGAAACTATGTGCATCGCTGAAAAAGTAACTTTGCCGTAAGCTCAAATATGCAATAATTATGAATTAAATTAAATGCAAACGCTGTAACGAAGATTCTAAAATGAAATATAACATATGTTAATCAGAGCATAATATTCTGATTCAAGTTTCACAACATTCTGCTGAGCCATTCCATTTCATTCAAAGTCAAGATAAGTGAAATTCTATGATTTTAAAAAGCTTAGGAGTACTTTTGCTTCAAAAGTACTTCTGAAAGAGTTTTCGAGATATAATTTGGAAATACCTTCTTTCCATGTAAATATAATACTAGATGAAACACAATATCTCTATTTATTATATCCTATACAATTGTAATATTGCATTCCAGAAACTGAAGAAAATAATTCGTATTTTCATCAAGCATATAATTTTTCAAGCCTGAATTTTTAAGCGCATTTTGAAAAATTTCTTTTAATTAAAGGTCATTAGAAAGTTTATAATATAATAATTTATATATTATTATTATTGTAATAGCATACAATGATTTAAATTTAATATTCGGGCTTATTTACTCTTATTGATTGTTTTATTAGTACTTATTATCAGTGCAATAAAGACTTATAAACTTAAATAAAAAATGAATAGTGTGTTAAATTTATCTAAATTATATTATTATTAAATGCTTGTACGATTTATTTGTGTGACAGAAAACATTTTTAATCGTCAATAAATTTAAAATATAATTTGTGCAAACAAAATAGTTTTACTACCATAATCATATAGCAAGGACTAGACATAATTTCAAATTCAAGTTTGACTATAAAAAACTAAAAAAAAGAGATATCTATAGTTATATTTTAGCAATTTGTAATATGCCAATAGATATCACTTTTGGCATATTACAACGTTTTTAAAATTTAAACTATAGTTGAAAAATTTATAATCAAATAAATGCGATTGCTATAAAATAATCTGTGAAATTTAATTTTGCTTATGATTGAATTATTTATATCATAATTAAAATTATTATCAATAACTCCAATGAATCAATATAATTTAAATAATAAAGAAAATTTTCTTACCTGCCATCGTGCTATTATGTAAGAAATAATGTTTACAGAAATAATTATATAACTGTGTTTCTAATTTTAAATATTAATTTAAAGCATTTTATTGTTTGAACAAATAATCTATTAAAATTTTTAAAATGTTTTCGTTTTCAGTCTTTGAAAGGCAACTACTACTTATCATAATGATAATTCCAGACATTTGTAGCTGAAAATCATTCCTAGTAGCTGTATGAAAAAAGTAGATGATAAAACCATTGTCAGTACTTCATTATCAAACAAACACACATTGCGATTAGTAAATAAAAAGGGAATTTCCCAGTCGAAGGAAAAATTATGTACGTTTATGACATGATGATTAATTTATTTCTAGTTATACTAAAGGAATCATATTTACAAAAATATATTGATAAAAAAAATATTTAAGAAAATGATAAGAAATGAATATTGGGAGACGATAAAAAAAATAAATAATGAATCACAACAGAAATCTCTGCATTATTATTGACATACAGGCATGCATACACATATGTCTGTGTGTGTTTAATCCGGTGTGCTTAATATACTAACTGCAGGAATTATTCATAATCAACTCTAAATTTAGTAAATGTGATAAATTATTTATTAATTTTATCGGTAAATGTACATAATCTCTAACTAGGATATGTACATAATCTCTAATAGGGAGTTATGTAGAGAAATGGTGTTTAATTCCAAAAAATAAATATTTTCAAGTAATATTAAACATTTCGTTCTTAAAAATTTGAAGAATATTAATGACTTATAAGACTAACAATATTATCTTTCAATTTAAAAATTTAAATAACAATAGCCTTTTTGTACACTCATTTCAATAGATATTTTAAGACAGATTTGTCAGATAATACCATAAGTATATCTGGCGTAAAAGTTATTAAAAATTACAAATAATAAAAAATTATTAAAAGTAAAATGAAAGCTAGATTGTGTGTGTTTTTTCAGTAAATATTTTATTTATATATGTTTTTAAACAAAACTTTAAATTAAGTATTAGTACTTATGGACAATTTTATGTTTTGTTAGTTAAAAGACCTTGATAAAGAAAACAAAAAAATTAAGTTACAGTACCTAAAAAAAACATTTCCATGTCAAAACAAACAAAACCTGTTTTCTAAATAAAAGTGTTTAAATATATTTACTTGTTAGTTTACTTTTTTACATATATTAAAAAATTATGACACACAAAATTACAGTTTTCCAAATTTCTTACATTTACCCTTATCAGATTTACACTCTGCCTTGTAAGCACATTGTTATTATCACTGACTCTTTTAGAAAAATGATTTTTTGAAAAATTCTTGTAATATTGCTTGATCTGGAAAATCTTCAAGCAAAATTAATTTTATTCACAAATTGTGAATTGATTTCTGGTATATCAGAATAAAAAATTTTCCTTGTTTTTTCCAAAAATATACATACCTCAGCTTTCAATTTCTTATATGATCGCTAATAAATTTCGCGTAGTTCATATTGTACTCTGTCTACAACTTATATTCGTAGTTTCTCTTAGTCACCAATGCTACCAGGAGAAAATTTAAGATTTGAAACTTCAACATCTTTATGGGCTGCAATTGTAAGCTTTCTTTAGCATATTTTCTTATATGTTCTTGCCTAATTAAAATATCGATCAGCTTAAAATGATTCACCTCATCATATTCTTTCTAAATCACAAAATTAAATACAGTCAAACAGTTATTTTGCAATGCATCAGTAATCTTCTCGTTAGGATCATCTTCTATTTCATTGTTGGTTTTATCAGATGCATTGTTAAATTTTTCTATTAAGGTCTCAATTTTTTTTTCGGTTCTAAGATATTTGATGGAGTTATTTGAAAAAGAGAACGTTTTCAAATCGACTTTTAAAGGCATCCCAGACATTGCTTCATAAAAACTACACTTGATATCCTCATGAAGTGATATGTTTATCACAGTTTGTACAAAACATATTCCATCGCACCATTTACTAATTTTATTGCTTTCCTGCATATTTAGTACACCCTGATTAGCCCACTAAGCCGAACTTAGTGCTTGACTATAACTAGGTTTTCCGTGTACAATTTCCAAATCCAGCCACATTACAAAGGCTCCTTTTACCATTTATTTAATCCCAATAGGAGGTTATTATCATTTTGAGGTACACTGGAAATCCCAAATATAAAAAAATGCTATTTAAATGGTATTCACTTCCTGCATATTTCTATTTTAGAGAATTCCCCCTGAATTTCGTCAAGTATCTTGTTTTTATATTCATATCCTAATATATATTCATATTCAAATATATTTGTATTTATATTCAAATATAAATTTGAAATCATAATCTGATTTCAGCTGTATGTAAATTAAGTTGACTTTCATAAGTTCATCTCCTTAAAGACCATCGGCTTAATTAGTCTTTTCTCGGGTACCTTTGTGACTTATTTTTCACACAAGTTTAGGTAAATTATATGTCTCAATAGTAAAAATTTTGTACTTTTTTTAAATTCTTTTATCATTTTGTTTCTGGCAACAGTAATTGATAAATAAAAGCGCTTCGTGAATTATGGTTACCATTTTCATAATAATATTAGAAAAACTATTGAAATTATGTAAATCTTACATAAACAAAGACCTTCAATAACAACTGTAGGGCTTAGCAACGGCGTCCATTTTTGCTAAGAAATCTGAACGCATTTTGATAATGTTATGGACTTTTATTGCATTCCCCATTACATGTTAAAGTTTTTATAAAACATTTGGAAAATGTGATAAATATTCAATACTTTATCACGCTTACTAAGTTTAGTAGTGATTATGAATTATTTTAGATAATCAACATAATAATATACCGGTAGTTATACATAATGTAAGAAATGTGGAAGTTTATTACATGTACAGTAACATGCTCCTTATGAAACAATGGATGGAATATCTTTTCAAGTTGGTGTAAAAACATTTTCTTTCCCAAAGCACTCTGTCAAGAATCTTAAAATTGTAGAAATTCAGGCTTTAATTAAAATAAATAATAACACTTCTCATTAAATCAATAGCAAAATAAAAGATTATTCAAAAGTGAGGTTAATGGTACATTGCTAAATTACTGTTTACCTGCAATTAATTTTGTGATTTAGAATAAGAATGACGAAGTGATCTATTTTAACCAGAAAGCTAATTATTTAACTAGGCACGAACAAGTAATAAAATATAAAAAAGTGCTAATAAAAGTTGAATTATATGCTAAAAAGACGCTGAAAATTGCAAATCTAAAATTTTCTAGTAATATTGACGACACACAGTGAAACTATGAGTATCAGATATAGAGCAAACAAGAATAGTCCTCAATTAATGGTTATATTAAAAATTCAAAAAAGAAGCTTCTATGAACAAAGGAAAAAAATTTCACAATGGTACACCAGAAATGAGTTCAAAATTTGTGAAAAAAAACTATTTTGCAAGAAGGTTTTCCAGATCAAGCAATATCTTTCTATATTGTGTAAGAAAGTCAACTTTTTTTCTGATAATCAGTAATATTAATGATGTATTTTGAAGACAGGGTGCAAATATAAAAAATCTGGAAAACTGTAATTCTAAATATAAATACATACCTTTTTTTAGAGTATAGATTTAGTTTGTTTTGATATGGAACGGTTTTTTTATAAGTTCTGAAAATCTAAATTGTTACAAGTCTTTAGCTAACAAGAAAGGAAAATATTTATGAATACATATTTAATTTAAAGTTATTTAAACAAAAATATGTATGAAAATAATGTATTTACTGAAATAACAATCTCTGCTTTATTTTACTTTTAAAAATTTTGAATATTTTGTATTTTCAATACATTTTACTCCAAATATATAACTCAATCTATTATCTAATACAACTGGCTTAAAATATCAACTAAAATGAACGCACAAAATGTCTGCTGTTATTTAAATTATAAGATTAAGTTTTATTCTAAGTCATCAGGATCTAATTCTTAAGAACTAAATGTTTAATATCACTTAAAAATATTATTTTTTAATTAAATATTATTTATCTTCAAAAGAATAGGAATTTATCATATTCCTCATTACGATTTGAGGAATATATCTATACTATTAAAAATGATAAATATTCATTAATTTTTTACATTTACCAAGTTTAGTGATGATTATAAATAATCACCGATTTTTTACCGTAATATATATATTCCCCTTAGTTTCTTCTCAGTCATTCAATTTACATATTTTGAAGACATTATCTGAAGATTTTATACAAGAAACTTCTTAAGAAATTATAATGAGAGATTTATATTTTCTTATAATTATTTAGTGAAAAACTTGTGAACACATATAAATGAAAAGAAACACATTGAAAGGTGAAAGAAAAAATTTCTGTTATGCTTAATTGTTATCTCAGGAATATACATTTCCGATGTACAACGCCCATTCTGCCCAAGCCACCCCACCGCCACGATGAGGTGTCACACAGGAATTGGAGGAGTTTACATCTTATTTGAGCAAAATAGTAGATAATTTAGCAACAATTTGAGATGATACTCTAAAACACTCTTTCTTAGATATGATCTAACGAAATGTTATTCTGATCAACATTAAACATTTACTTATTCTAACATGGGATTCAAGCTTCAACTAAACTGATACAACAACTCTAATCTTACCAAATTACAAAAAAAGATAAAGGACGGACATGAACTCGGAAAAAAAATTATGGAAATCTGGCTCAGATTTCATGTTATCTAACAATATTATTATAATACATAATATAAATATTATATATATATATATATATATATATATATATATATATATATTATAATTAAATTAATTAATAAAAACACAGTTTTCAAATCAAAGCTTAATTATTTTCTGTAAAACATTTTACACCAAATACACTATCAAGATATGTAAAAGCCATCAAATAGTAATATTTAAAATAAAATCTTGAGATTTTCACTCAAATTTGACTGTATTTATGAATTAATATTTCCTAATAGAATTTTGTTAAGCAGAATTTATAAATCGTTAACTAACCATAGCTGAAGTTTAACACCTATAATTTTTTAAAAAAAAATTTGAACAGTAATCAAAAAGAGTTGTTTCACAAGTCATGAGAAACTTTAAAAATCGATAGAATTTGAAAACTATATCAATATATTATAATCAAATTGTTCATTTTAAAACATATTTTCGCAATTTCAATAATTTTTATATATCTTGGAAAGTAGATTATAATTTTTATTTTGTTTATACCTGACATATAAAGAAAAAAAATTTTTTTTTCAAGTTAAGAAAATATGCAAAAACGTTGCCAGTCAATATGTCATGAATTATGAAATTATCATAACTATCGAGATCACAAATGTCATATGTTTGTGAATATAAATAATATCACATAAGTAAATGTCAAATTTTTAAATTTTCTGCTAATCACCGACTTATATTCAAAAGTTCCAAAAATATACGAGATTTATTTATGTTAGTTATGCCTTAAATAAGATTGAAAAATTAGTTTACTTAGGGAAGATGATTAAACAGAATCTAGGAAGAAACGTAAAATACATTACGATTTACGAAATGAAATCAATTTGTTTGCAGAGTTTCAAAATTATAATTTTTATAGAACTAGAGCAGGAAATTCGTCTAAAAGATTCCACTTCTCAAGTGAAAAAATAAGATACATTTCATTGTAATATTTAGTTCATCATTAAAGTCCTTAAATCTATTTAATTACTACTTTATAAATATAATCTCAAATTAAGAAAAATTAGTTTTATACAATTTAAAAACCTCTTGAGTGACAATAATACTCTCGAAAACATTGAAAATAAAGCACTAAGAAGGAAGCATGGGATTTAAAGGAAAATTTAATACAAAGGTGAAATTCATTTGATCACAAAAAGGCAAGACAATTAAATAAATATAGTGTGTATTATTAGATGAATATAGTGCAACTTGAATAGCATTTCTGACCACCTCCAGTTACAATACACGACACCACACGGTCCGACATCGAGTTGATTAAGCGTCTGATGTTGTCCTGAGACAGATGTGCCCACAAATCTTGAACACAGCTACCTCCAAATAATACATAGAGTGACACAGCAGCATCTGGCATTAACCTGATCCCAAACATGCTCTATTGGGAACATTTTTGGGAAGCTAGTGGCCTATGGAGGAATGTGAATAGGACGTAAGAAATCTTGGGCAACTCAATCTGCATGCGGACGACCATTATCTTGCTGAAAAATTGCCCTTGGTAGACCATTTAGGAAATGTCCCACTTGGGTTGAAGAATGTTATCAGCATAACACTGTACCCTTAAAACTCCACGTACCATAAATAGAGTATAGACCGGATATCATAGACAATGGCCTCCTGACAATTACTCTTGCTGTGGGGGCAATGTGTCGCGTGACAGTATGAGTGGAAGTGTACTATTCACCAGGGCACCTCCACTACCGTACGCGGCTATCATCTGTCCCCAAAACGAACCGCAATTCATCACTAAAAACCATGTTTTGCCAATCTTTGACATTCCACATCACTTGGGCTTGACAGCATTTTAGACGGAGTCACCGATGTTGCGTTGTTAAAGGCAATACTCGAAACAGGCACTTGGATCGCAGGTTCGCTTACGCAAGGCGTCTGGAAATCGTTTGTGGAACAACTGGTACCTTTACATTTGCTTGTATCATAGAACGAGTAACTATGGAATCCACGCGAACGCTTGTCTTACAATCCTTCGATTCTCTCGCCTCGTCGTCTTCCTAGTAGCCCCAGACTCGGTATACCTCACATCGGTACCATACCATGTCCACTGTTTCCGAAATGTTCTGAAAACACACTCCAAATGATCGACCTGGTGAGCAACACCACCGACCTACATGCATTTTCAAGCCAATGATGAGGCTCCATTCAAACTGGCTTTGCTGTGCGAAATGTCTTCTCACGCGTCTCCTTCTCATTCTTCGCTTACTAAAGTCCTCCGAGAGTAGGGATGTGATCGTCACGTTTCTGAATCTTCCACTCGATCGATGCCAGTTTATTAGGGCACACTTCTTGATTGATGTATCACAGCCGGGAGTGTGGTGGTGCGCATTGGTACCAAACTGGGATCATTTTCATATCGAATATCATTGTATTTATTTACAAATTTTCGCACTTTCATCACTCTTCCTTTTTAGAACTCCCATTTCGATGTTCCTGAATATACATTCTAAAGCTTAAAATTAACACATTTTAAAACAATGAAGTGTGATAACTCATTTCGAAGTATTAAGTTCTCATAATGCGTTTTAAAACATTAACTTTTAATGATACATTTAAGTGTTGAGTTGTAATACTTCACATATCTATATAATTACATAGTCATACCCAACTATACAATAATGCACAACAATCAAACTTTTAAGTCTTAAAATTAATTCATTTAAGGCATTGAGTAGTAACAATACGGTTTAGTTCTGGCTTATATTAAGTTCAACTTGAGGAAAAAGAAATTTTTGCCTTTAAAGCTTTTTACAGACTTTTAAATTAAATTTGTAAGGATAGTTTTAAATGTAAATACATAGTTTGAATTAAATGCACAGTTTTAAATGTTAAGTTATTTTTCTAATTCTCATATCATTCTTTAGTATAAACAAAGATATTTAAAAATCGATGCAGAAATCAAAAAAAAAACAAGCCTATTTTATACATCTTCAGGATTTTAAAAGCTAAAATGAAATAATTTGAATAATGCATAGTTTCTTACATAAACATATTCACAAATATGCTCCAACTAAATAGAAATATTGTGAAAGTGATAAATATATCTTCCAATGTTATCAGCATTCAATAAGAATATTAACTGATTTGTTTATTTTATTCCTTAGACATCATCTTAAAGAGCCGTATATTGATAGATTCCCTTTTAGTCTACGTCACGGTAAGATATTGCTGACATACGAAGTAGAGAAATGGTGTGTTTATTAAATATAAACAAATATTCAATTCATAGACAGTCTAGCTTTACTTGAAGCTTTTGAGGTACATAGACATTCGAAATAATGGAGGTGAATTCCCTCTTGTATTTTCTGTTTGCATTGGGACTACAGGGTCCTTATTTACATACACGGGAAACGTCCACTGGTGATAATCGTAAGGAAATTTTTACTTTTATTTTCAAAGAAGTTTAATAAGCCACGGAAAGGAAAATAATGACTTATTTATTACATTTATATTATCATTAGTGATATTGAGTTTAAAGATGAAAATTCTTTAAAAATTAGTCTCTCTGAAAGTAACAATATTTCGATGTTTCTAATTTAAAATTATTTTACTATGCTTATTAATATTTATAAAATCCCTAGCGATTTAATTTTTTCAAAAAATTTATGATAAATATTAAATAATTGATTATAATGGATTGTAAATTTAATTATAGGTCAAGCTTACTTTGATAAACAAGACTAACCAATATGATATATGACTTTTAAATAAAATAATTATCTTAAGAAATAGTGTTCTCTCTCTCTCTCTCTTTCTTCTTATTTTTTACACTTTTTATTTATTATGTTGTGTTTCTTAGAAATTAAATTCATTTTTAATTTCGTATAATTACTTTTTATAAGGTTTCTGAAATATATTATCATAAAGAATTAAAATAATTATCCATTTATTTTAATATTTAACTCCGTTTCAGTTATTTCTCTTTTTTTCGGTTTATAAAAAATAAAATTCTGCTTCTCTTTTTTTCCGTTTATAAAAAATAAAGTTCTGCAATTTGATTTGCAAAATTATTTTTAACAAAATTTGAAAAGAAATTTTTAGGTTGTGATTTTGTACAATTTTATTGTTGGCTTATGAAACAGACAATTCATGAACTTTCACATGCTAAATTCTGATTTGTCGCATGATTAGATAGATCTCTTAATCAGCGAAATTTCGGATGCGTAAGTACAAACTGTAATCGATAAGCTGGTATCGAGTTTCGCTTTTGCACATTCGATAGAAACAAATTGTTTGAATAAAAAATCATGCGGTAAACAATTTCTTAAAAATGAAAAAAGTATCTTAATAGTATATCGTGAAGTCTTAAGTAGGATTGCAGACATTTAAATGCATTTCAATGTTTACTTTTTGCAGCTTCTCAACTTAAATTTCATTTCGGATATCTTTCAAATCATCTAAAATGCTTTTATTTGGGACGTTATTCTATTCGTTTATTTTTAGCGGTGTTTTTAGGCCTAATTTTGATATAAAATTAGTAAAAACTTTTTTTTCTTTTTTATTAGATAAGAAACTACAGACTTCTGAAATATTACTATTAAAAGGTTTTCTAAATGTTCAATGTAATGTCTTATTCATTACTGTAACTCTGATAACTATTTACTAATTATTCCATACAGCCGAAAAAGATGAGAAAAAATGGTCATAAAAGATAGTAATGGCGAGCTATTCTGTATGCTCTGTCTGATTTCAAGAGATAATAATAAGTCATTAAAAATGCCTTCCTAATTCTAATTGTTGAAAAAATCTAAAAAATAAAATGTGTTATTTTACTTAAATGGCGAAATAAAATTTTTAAATTTATAGTTGTTTTTTTTATTTAATATTATACCAGTTATATATATATATTCTTTTAATTCGTTTCGGTTTATATTAAAATTAATAAAGACCATTAAATCTTATATTTCATGTATAATTGAATATAGGTACTAATTTCAACTATGAATTTCCTTCTAAAGACTAAATGATACTGTATTAGGGAAGAATACTTTAAGTATTATAAATAATAAATTAATTATGCAGCATATTTAAAGAAAAAAATTATTTATTTTAATATTTAAAAGAGCTTTAATTAGAACATATTCAAGGAGGTTTCCTTCCATTGGTTTAGGGGGGTTCTCCCCCCTCTTCAATCAAAATACCAATTTCAACTTCTAAAAGTATAAACCATTAATAATAGGTCTGTAACCTACATATTAATAACCTAATATTATGTTTGTACATATTAATATGTATTATGTTGTACATATAACCATGTTTGTACATATTAATAACCTAATATGTACAAACATCACTTTCTGGTGTGAACCTAACCTAGACTAAAACTATCTTGCATAAAGACTCTATGCATATGAAAAATACCATAAGATCCAATATCCTTAAACTGGAATGATGTGGCATGAGTAGAGGAATATTAGTTTAGATGCTGACTTCATCACTTCAGTAGTTTAAAATTATGAGGTGGTTGGCGGTGCTTAGTGGCTTTAGTTGATTATTTAGTAACTGAAATCATGTCCCAATAGCCTAAACAATCCAATAGTAGCGCAAATACTTTCCTTGTAAGAATGAAATTTAGTAGCTGCGATAACCTGGTGAGGAAAAGCATCGTTCTCGCGGATTAGAAACTTAGTTCAGCCGAAGACATCGTGGGGCCCATGCGCGTTATAAGTTTTGTATGGTTCGATGTCTTTGTATTGATGTAGAGAGGTGGGATGAGAGACAACTTCGTCACTTGATCATTATGAAAAATCATGATTATCCTGGTAGTGTTCACTAACTACGATTGCCAAAAATGGGCAATCGTAAATGTACTGCAATGAAATAAATTTTCATTCATGATACCTTCATAAGCACGTCATAAATGTGCTTTCATTTGTTATATTCATTAAGTTCCTAACTCTTTTTTTGAGTTGCATTGTAACAAACGCAGTATTTTGAACCCTATTCAAGCTATTCTAATAATATGATAAGTTGGTCAAATTGCGCTTTAGGTCCCCTACTCGCCAATTCGCGAATTTAATGCGCTTTTTCACGCATGAGTATTAATTATTCTTTTGTTTTAACCTTTTCATTGGTCGCTAATTAAGTTTCACTTTGAAATAGCGGTAGAATTTTCGCCATGGCATCGGCGATTTTTGAAAAGTGCCAAGTAGGAGACCTAAAACACATTTTCACCGATAAGTTTAGTAAAAAATGACAATTGTAGTTAACACATTTATGTAATTTAAACTTCGTTACTTTATGGACATGGAAAAAAATATTGAGAATAATGCTTTCCTTTTTAATCCAAATTTAATGTCAGCAATTCTCAAAAAAATTATGAGATACTTAAAGTTCTTTTTTTCTTCTTAAAAATAGAGGGTCATAAAAAAAATAAATGTTTCAAACAACGATGACATTAATAAAGATTATTGTGAAATGAAAGATGAATAGTTGATGCATTTTTATTTAGGTTGAAATTTCGGTTTTAATTCCATGCGCCAAAAATTTTTAAATCAACCGTCAAAACATTTATGTCAACAAAAGATGATATGATAGTAAAGTGTTAAAATATATCGTATGATAATAAAGTATATAGTAATATATAAAGTATGATAGTATAGTTAAAATAGTAAAGTATTTTCCGAAATCTTTAACTTCCTCGGTCAATCATTACATTTTAAACTCTTTTATAGTTTACTGGACCATATATCTTATTTAGAATATGAAGATTAATGTCTCAGTAAAATGCGAGTTATAATCTCAATTTTATTTCAAATGTTCTTCTGAAATATTGAGTTGTCCATCTAATTTTAAGAACGAAGCCACATATTTATTTTTCAAATGGCGCATGAATTTTGCTTAAAATTCAAATCTTTAACAAAAACTACTTTACTATCAATTTGACGTTTGAAAATTTTAATTTCATCTACATTTACCCCCATACATCTTATAATTTAACATTTTTCATTGACTTGCCTTTGCCTATAAATCCGAAATGAAAGTAATGCCTCCATTGTTAACTTGTATAAATCTGAAAGAAATTTTGTGAGTTACATTAATTTCTACGAAAGTAAGATACTTCAAGACAGTATATATACCAAATATTCTCCCTCCTAAATCTTCTTAATCTAACCTAAATCTTCTTATTTAAATTTTTCGTTTCCATAGTTGTAAATGAAATTTAATTATCTTGATTATCATGTAAAATGAAGGAGATAAGACCTTAATATTAAAGTTTGAAAATACAATTTAAATCAAACAACAATGTGTGAAGGTGTGGTTGAAAATTTTTTATAAGTAGTTGATAGGCAAAGATTACTTGAAACTTCGTTTTTAAGGTTCACATTTATGTATCTTTAATTTGTCATTCATTCTAGATTTTTTTTCTAAATATGATAAAATAATTTTTGTTATAATGCAAAATTTAAAATTAAAAAAAAAAAAGTATGCTTTTTCCAGGAAAATATTCTTTGCTCTAAATTTTTGGCTAATAACTTTCTTAAACTTTAAATTGCATTTAAAATTTCTCTTAAAAAGATTTCTTTAAAATTATAAAGTGTTAATGGAGAAACAATCCAAAGTTAACATATTAGCATATTTTCCCCAAGTTCTTGTGTTTAAATAGATATTTTTTTCCATAATACATGTTCCATGAAATGTATAACACATTTTGATTTTTGATATAATTCATAAAGCTATATTTATAATGTAAAAATTAATTGATATAGATTCTCGAAAACTTTTCCGGTCTATATTTATGGTCTTAATCATGTGCACCTTTCATCGACCGCATTCTAAAATAAGATTAATCAGTTTCACGTCAAACATGTCAGCTATCGCATTTATAATCCTTTCCTTACACCCATGATCGACACTTTCCTTCTGTAAACAATGCCCTTTATGAATCTCCAAAGAAATAATCTCTAAGTGTATTTTAGTATCCAACATACATCTCCTAGTAAAATGATCAATGCAAACTATAAAATCAAACTGAAATAACATTTTCGACAAACAATAACAAGCGAAGCCGTTATTTCTTAGAAATAAATAAAAGCCACAAGTTTTTTTTTTTTTTTTTTTTTTTTTTTTTTTTTTTTTTTTTTTTTTTAAATTTTATGAATTCTTAAATATCAAAAGTACTAGACAGTTTATAGATATCTTGTACAGCTCTTTCGTCAAGTTAAGAGGAATTTTTTTTCAAATGTTTCATTGAAAAATAACACTACTTAGAAAATTATTAAAGAAACATATTTTTTCTTTTATTCTTAGAACTTCACCGTGAGAAATCTCACCACTGTCCAAGTAATGAAGTTGACGTCGATTGCATCAATCCCTGCAATGATTGTCGCCAGCTTGGCATATGCGAAGGTATCCCATATGCATGCAAAAGTGGTTGTGATTGCAGAACTGGTTATTTTAGAAACAGCACGGGAGCATGTGTTTTGGCACAGGACTGCAAAAGTAAGAACGCTTTATACGAATTTATCAACATCTGTTATATATATATATATATATATATATATATATATATATATATATATATTAAGTAAAAGTTTTATCTATGGAAGATAGTTTTCTTCATATATTCTTTTTTTTTTTTCTCAGATGGTGTTGAAATTCTTTCATCATATCCTGTAGAAAAACACGAAAGACATATGGATAAAGACAGTAAGTTCAAACTTAATTCTTTAAGAACATTAAACTGATTTATAATATTCGATTTATATTTCATGTCAAAATATCTATTTGGATATTTTTCTTCTTCCTAATTATTTAAAGACTATATTAAGAGAAAAATGTTTCTTTTTGGGTTGTCTAACACTCGGTTCTTTAATTATTTATTTTATCATAACATGTTTAATAACTTTTTGTTGTATGGTAATAGTTGTTCTTTCGTAAAACTGGTTTATAAATCTGTTAGTTTACATTATGCATATGCAACTAAAATCATTTAAATTTAAAATAAAAAATATCTTCATATTCATTTAATTAGTTCACTCACTGTCTTCGCGTTAATTTAAGAACTTTGTCTCATTAAACTTACTTTGATTTCACATCATAGATATTTTTTAAGAGCATTGATGACATTCAACTTGCTCGAGTAAATATCAATCAGAGAATTTTTTTTTTTTTTTATTTTCAGTTGATACTAAATTTTTTTAATGTAACCTCTGTTTTCTATGCGTAGATTATCATTGATTATTACAGTTAATCCTTGAAATTAAAATGGAAAACATTGTTTCTCCTTTGACAGTCTTAAAAGATCTTCCGAATTTTTATCTTATTTAATAATATTTACTTAATTTTTGTTTCATAAAATTAATATCATTGTTTGCTATCTACTTTTTCCAGAGTTTTAAATTTTATGCTTCCTTTTCTCATTAACTGGATTCCATACTAATAAACGGATGATAATATTTTGCTTATATGATTGTAATATTATTTCTTATTTTAGCATCAACGCATGCTTTGTGTTATCTCAGATATATTCACAATAATATTTTTTATTATTTCATTATTTACGTTATTTGATAATGCAACCACTTTTTGAAATGGGCGTTTTGATTTCTGAAAAATAATTCATATTTTTCTTATAAATAACACATATAATACAACTTTGACTCAATTAACTTGTAATAAAATATTCCGGGTTCAGACAACTAACGTACAATTTTCATTATTGTGTCCAAGATAAACTAACAAGTACGCGTATGTTTTGCTCCAAATTAAAAGAACTTTTGTCGAGGCAGAGAGGAGCATTGTCCCATCCTTTGCAACTACAGAGGTCAGCGCATAGATGCCACTGTCTAGAAAATGTGTGAACTGTTATAATACTTCCAGGCAGGAAGCATCTTCTAACCAAACCTCGTGCATCAATGTCAAGTTGAAGATCACTATAAGAGACAATCTTCAATGGGTGAACTGCAATTCACCCTGTAACAGCAGTAGACTTGCATGTCAGCTCGGTATGGTTGCTAGAGGTTTTCTAGATTTCCCTCTAACTGCACGTGAATATGGCCCATTTTCCAACAGAGTCCTCCTTAGGCAGGCAGCAAATCTGCACACAGTCTCTCGAACAAGTGGATGACTACCAGCTCTCCACGAGCTACCCACCAACCATCCACGAAATGACGTCACGTATGACCAAATTGAGGCGGAGCTTTCCAATTATATATATATATATATATATATATATATATATATATATATATATAACGAAGTATTCTTCATATTTAAATTTGCCATCCACTACCGAGCAACGGGGTTATGTTTACATCCATTTAACGTGGTGTATATAAAAATGTGCTGCATATTTTCTACGAAAATTGAAGAAGTTATAATGCCTTAAAAATAAGTTTATTTTAATAGCACAAAATATTTTTTAGAATTTTATTTTAAATATTTGATTATTTGATTATATTTTTTAATTAGTAACAATTGCTTGTGAGACCCCATGAGGAGAATCATTTCAAATAAAATAAAAATATCAACTGTGTAAAAATGTATCTGAAATATTCAACAATAATTTTGAAAAATAATTATTTGATAAGATGTTTCACAATATTTTTAAAAACTATATGTTTTTCTTTCACTTAAACCTGCCTTATAGAAATTGTTTTTTAAAATTAGAATAATATATTTTTAGGCTGACACATTTCTTGTAATTTAATAAAAACTAATTTTAAAACTCGATAGTTTTAATATAAACCTTCTTTATTTCGGATAGAAAATTTTTTAAATTTGGTTACTATTGTATTACATATGTATCATTAATGTGCAGCACTAATAATACAAATAATTTTATTTAGCATATTAATATGGTAAATAAAATTTTTTGTATTATTATTTATACTATTATTTTAATTATTATATAAATATTATATGGAACGGACTATAAATGGACTATAAATGAAATATAATTATTAATTGAATTAGGATTTTTAATTTATTGCAGAGAAGTAATGCATAAAAATGTTTACGAAGTAGCAAGTTTTTGTTAAAGTACTCCACATACATAATTTCTATCTATATAATTATCATAATTTAAAGTATGATCTTAATTAAGGATTCACATCTCAAATTTTATTACTTTTTCCCAAAACTCAGAAGGTTTATTTACATACTCAGTGGCAAAATTTAAGCGTTTTTGCTTATTGACAGTTGAAATATCTGGCTATCATGGCGATCTGGCTACACGGCCATGATAGCCAGAATTTTTCATATTGTATCTTCATGAAAATATTCTTTAAACCTTTCTCTGATATCAATTACTATTTGCGATGCAGTAGTCTTTGTATTTAAACGTATGAATTTCAGGATGTATCTCATTTCTTGTGAAGTAAGCTTAGATGGACGACCACTCCAAGGGTTTGAAATAACAGATTTCGATGACTTGTAATTATTGATCATTCTTTGGATAGAATAATGAGTTTTTCTAACTATCTTGCCAATTGCTCGAAGAGTTTTACCTCCATTCCTTATTCTTAAGGTGATTTTCCTTTCGTCTGGAACCACCTCCTTTCCTTTAAAATCCATTTGCAAGTACTATTGTATCATGACAAACAAAGTTAGTTTTTTTTATTTTATTTGTTGTATTACCACAAGGGATAAAATTAATAAATAGTAAAAAACGAATGTAGACAATATTTCATTTCATACAAGCTCACGAAGGCTTAAAAAGGAAGATTAATTTCTAAATATCTTTGTAAATTGTAACTGTACGCAGACTTTTTCTGATAACATTTGTATAATTTTTAATTATTATTATTATAACATGGAAACAATGTGTGTTATCATCCTGAAATTGTTACTGATATTTAAGGAATTGTTAAAAAAAATACTTTATGTAAAAATTAAATTAAGGTTGACTTTATAATGTACTTTTATACTCTCTAGAATGTTTACTGCGTGTTTGTACGCAGACTTTTTCTAACAAGTGTATTTGTCTTTTAATTATATTCCAATAAATTTCGTCATAAATTATTAGAGATATGCTAATAAAAGTGATGTAAGGCGTAGTTTTCGAACTGCAAAAAGACATCAAAGCCCTATGGGTTTTATAAGAAATTTCAAATATTATTTACTGTCTGCACTTATATTAAATAATAGTAATTCATTTTGTAACTATTATCTTGTTATTTTTAGTCTAAATTCATTACTAACTCAAATATTAATTAATTAAAATGTAATCTATTGGCTTGCGTGCTTTGGATTTTTATTATTTTCCTTGTTTATTACATGAGAATATAGTTCATAATTAATAGAAAGTTCTTCTTGAAGGTAAAACCCTTCGATTTTTTTAACATCTTACAAGGGTTTTCGATTATTTAGTATTTGCTATATGATATCTAATCACAAGACTTAACTGAAAGGGTAAATCAATGCATCAAAGACATATCATATTTTTAAATTGAAACAAATTACATAGAAAAAAATAAAATTCATTCCACACTCATAGAAAAAAACTTATCACTGCAAATTAGATCTCCGTCCATATAAAAATATATTTGGTTTTAGATTTATGAGCATATTATCAATCGAAACTTTGACAGAGAGATTATTAACAAATAACTCATTGTATTAAAAACTTTATCTATATATATATAATAATGTCACCTAGAAACTCACTATTTTCCAATGATAGAACCACGCATTTTGACTTTGAAAATTCCTACTACAAATAAACTGTTGGAGAGGTGATACATTTGAAAATTTTGCTTTCACATCTCCTGGTGAAAGCTGTTGATGTCATATCATATGAATACAATCCATTATCTATGAAATTTCTTGTGAGTTGATGCATGGCAGCTGTACAAATGTCTTAGAACGGCTTTTATTGGTTAGGTTAATTACTAAAAAGTTTCAAAATATAGATGTTTACCATCAGATAAAATAGCCTTAATATATTGCAGATAATCGACACTAGTTATATAGAATTGAAAATCTGGAATTCGATCAAAGACTCATAGACTCTTTTCATGCTGTAACTTCAATTAAAAATAGAAATGGAAGTATTGACTGAAGTGAATGGAAACTGCATGTACTGAAATAAAAAATGGATTGGGAAAAAGTCGAAAAAGAAAAATTCTCGATGATATTGAACTACGAAGAAAAACGTAAGACATTCTTTTGCACTAGAGGAAATTTCGAGAAATATTCCAAATGCATAATATTCTACTCTTCCGTTCACAGTGAAACAGAAATGTAACATTTTTCAAAGTTGTAGTTCCCAAGAATGAATGTACGAAAAATCATTGAGATGAGACCTCTGAAAACTGAGAAAAATTAATAGATGAGATATAATAACTGTACGAAAAATACATAGTTACGTGTACAAAAATGTCACATTGAAGCAATTGTACTTGTGAAAAATTTTTAGTTTATGAAAATTACAATAAAACTTTGATTTGAAATCTGAATTACTGTTCATCACAAGCTACAAATTCAGAAATAATATGGTAGCCACTAATTATATATATATATATATATATATATATATATATATTCAACGTTTCATTTGATGCTCCTTTTTATCCAACAGCAAACCATGAAATACTTTATAAATAAATATATTGACAGTGACAGATACAATGTTAAATTCCTTCTATAACATTCTATGGGTACAGTAATTATCATCAATAAACATTTTCCCCATAATATATATAAGAGAGCTTTGTCATAAAAATTATAACTGACGTCGTTCGTTAAATATTTTTTTTAATCGCATTTGTAATTCAAGTCATTTTAAGCAATTCGAAGCTCCCTTTAACTCTAAATGCCCTAACACATTTTCCTAAGGAAATAAAACTTAAAAAGAAACAATTTTGTTTAACTCTGTTTGCAGTAAAAACAATGAATGCATTTTTGAATAACATTAAATATTATTTTAAAATATACATGGAATAAAAATTAAATTAAAGTTGAATTCTAAATGTATTGTATTCAATGAGTTATAGTTATTAAACTTAAGTTGTGTAATTAATAAAAAGCATTTAATGTGATAAGAAATCATAGTTTATCAAAATTACCAAGAGATATGGTTACTATTAATAATCATGTATTGTTATTGATAATTACTAGATTTGTATGCTACTTAACACTAAAGAATTACTTTAAAATATGGAATTTGAACTGGAAATAATCCTTACCTATTTAAATATTGCATAAATTAAAATGTGACGGAGAGAAAAGCACCAAACCAGAGTAGATATTTCAAAATTTGATGTTTTTCACTACTTGTTTTTTTTTTACAGCAAATATCGAATCATTCAATTATGAAACACTATTCACTATTTAATATCATATATGCGGCTTTTCTAAAGAAAATAGCTTGAACAATCTATGTAAAATCTTAACACATTTAAGTAGATTCAGTTTTTAAGCTGGATAGACTTTTTAGACTGGAATACTACTTACAATTTTTATTTTTTATTAATTAATGAATAACCTCATTATATATGGAAAATTTTATTGATACTCAAATTTCTCACCTGCCAAATCTGTAATTTGAACCATTTATTCAACTAATCTAAAGTTTTACCGATTTCTTATTATAACTATTTAATATACAATACACAGTTTTAAAATTTTGAATATATATTTAATAAGTTCTAAAAATTTATCCCCCGGGTCACTTAAAAGACTATTTATAGAAAAAAAATGTTAAAAACTGAACTTTAATTTATCGTAAATATCATATTTTAACTCGATTGAGTGAAAAATATTTTTAAAATGTATCATCCATTTTAAATGTACCTTATCCCATATACCAGAATATATTCATCTAACTATTCCACTTTTTCAAAGTACTTAATAGCAAATGAATATTATATTTCACCAGTCATTTGACTAATGTCGAAGAATATAAAAACATTTTTTGGCACAAACCTTACCAAAACAGCAGTTGGAGTTTAGCGTTGTCTCCTATCAACTAAGATTAAACCACCAATACAATAAGAATATTTTATATAATTAATCGAGTACATGATTTTTGTAACTGATTCTTTTACTCAGCCTGGCTTATTTTCAAGGAGATATAAGTTTTTCTTTCCTTTAGTAAAACCTCACTGCCCAAAAAATGAGATATTTTTACTTTGTGGAAGTGGATGTCGACCAACCTGTGATAATCCCCAACCAAATCAAGATTCTTGTGACACAAGCTGCGTCATGGCTTGCTTTTGCAAGCCAGGATACCTCAGGAATAAATCTGGACAATGCATTCGTGCAGAGCTTTGCACTGAAAGATCATTTTCAAGTATTTTATTAGTTTTCTCTTATAAACTTAAAAGATAATTAATAAAACCTTCTCTTGATCACAGAATTCTAATACTTCAGTACTAGTTATTGTAGCATTAAAAAATTATTTATTAAAATTTTATTAAATTTTTGTTTTTAAAACTAAATTATTATTAATAATAATGGAAAAAGATTTCTTTTTTAATTGAAAAATATGTAATAAATTTCAAGGCTATGTAAATGGTTTATTAAATACAATTATGTATCATTTTTATAAAATCATTTCTTCTGCTAATCATCTTTCTCAACTAAACGATGATTTTCAAATTTCCCTTAACTGCAAAAAATTAGTATCAACTGTAATATTGTAACAATTAAAAATATATATTAAAACAAACAAATATATATTTTAGTAAGCGCTTGCTAAAATTTTTACTTCAGCATTATTCTTTAAGTAAATCTAGTTTTTCCTAAGTGAAATTTATTCTGTAACGATATTTTGCCTGGTTAAAGATTATTTTCAGCATCAAATTTTTATATATACTCTTTCATATGATATTTTATGCAGTTGATATAATAAGTATAACATATTTTACACAGTAATTTTCTTCTCCAATAATTAAAACATTTTCAATTACTTTTAATAATGAACAAGCTACCGATGTAATTAATGTGACTTTTGCGGGACTTAGAACTTTATGTTAAGATGGAGAAAAGTCAAATCAGTATTGAAATATTTTGAAACTTTTAATGCTAAAATTACTCTTTTTCTCTGATAGCTATTTTAATATGTTAAAAAGAAATATTATGAACGAAATTCACTGATATTTCTGTTTATGATATAATTTTTTTTTATTATACTGAAAAACATTCTTGCTTATTAAAAGATTTTTTTACATTCATTTTAAATGCCGATGTGTAAGGAAGAAGTGGAAGTAAAAAAATTAAAAATCATAATGAGTAGTATATTTGTGAAAGTACCTGGCCCACTTTTGCGCTTGAGGGTTTCTGGCCCAAATTTTCACTTGAAGGATTCTGGCCCAGGACAATTCTACCAGAATCCCTCAAGCGCAAAAGTGGGCCAGGTTCTGGCCCAGGACAATTCGACACGCGAATGCGCGATTGTTTTTTTAATAATAGAAAAAATTCACTTATGAATAATTGCTTTTCTTAACTCAATACCTGCAGATAGCATTAATTAGTATTGGTAAGAACAGCAGGCCATTTTCCACCGAGACCCGGAGTGGGGTAATGGCTTAATCTCGGTCGTTTTTTTTGTTTACCCGGGGTTTCGCCGAAAAATCATAAACTGAAGTTTATGAAATATCAGCCCTATTCCCCGGGGAAGGACACTCTTCAACTTGATTTAGTAAGCAAAACTCTTCAACTTGATTTAGTAAGCAAAATTCTTCAACTTGATTTAGTAAGCAAAACTCTTCAACTTGATTTAGTTGGTTTTCACTTTTTTTTGTTTTTTTTGTTTTCTTTTTTTTGTATTTTTTCGAATCCATTTTATGTGTCATAGCAACAAGCATGTTATTTTTTGTGAAAAATAGATACATAAAAAGTAATCAGAACAAAATGCATTTATGTTTCCTCTTCCGAATCGGTACATTGTTGGATTTCATGATGACCATAAGATAAAGTTAAAATACCATCATTTTTTAAAAATTTTTTGTCATAAAACGAAGACAATGTTGTTTTGTTTTGTACAACTGTTTTTAAAACATGCTTTTTGGAGACTATAGAATACTGTAAATCTTTAATAGAAAGTTCTTCTTGCAAAACTTGTTTATATTTTTCATGAGTTAGAGAAGCAAGAGAACTTTTTTTTTACTCCCTTTGCTGCTTTTTTTACTGATTGATCTTCACATAGTAAACTATACATTTTTGGTTTTAACCCTATAAATTCTTTTATTGGCTGACAAGTTTCATTTTTTAAAGTTCCTAGTCGACCTTTGTTTGTTTCACAAAAAAGATAATGATTTTTATCGAAATTGCTCAAATCCATAATTTCCATAAAGTTATTTCGTATATCTTCGTATACATTTGGGGTTTCTATGTGTAAATAAAGCGAATCAGTGTCTGTGTACAACAAGGTACATTTAGAGTAATAAAATTTTTTAAAATATGAGAAATACAAGTCATATAATTGTAGTTTGGATAATTCTAACACTGTGAATCCAATGTATATAGGCTTGTCTAATCTTAGATCAGTTTGTTTCATTTTGAACAATGTTAAACTTTCGTTTAAAGGTTCGAAGTATTCTAAAGCAGGGCTAGATAAGTACTTTTGACATTCCTCGACACTGAGCGCTCCTTTAACATTAACCCTTTTCCTAACATTTTGTAAACATTTCCCATAAAAGGAATTATTTAGTTTTTTAAAAAATAATTTTTCACTTTCGGTTTTACAAGATAATCTTTTTGAGTTGTTAAATGTAATATATTCTTTTAACCATGGGTTTTGAGAAAACATTAAAATCTTATGTATCTTGGAGAGCTTTAAGCCCTGTTTCAGATAAAATTGCAAATTCAAATAATGTACAGTATAATGTTTTTTTGGATAAAAATTAGGTGTTAATTTTTTGCATGGAAAGGTGTTCTTAAGCCCAAATTTTGTGCACAGTTTTTTTGCATAAGGAGATAACATATCGAACGTTATTTTGAGATGTTCTGGTGCTAATGGTAAATCGTTAAGTCTCTCATGTTCTGTTTCGGGAATTTCTAAATCAATCTCTAAAATATATCCTTTGTTGCTGTTTGGAGGAATACTAAACACATCGAAAGAGTTTATTTCCTCTGAAGATAACCAACAAAAATTACCATAAGGTAAAAATTGGCTCATAGCATATCCATAAAGATTAACTATATCTAATGCAAGAATATAGGAATGGGGTTTCGAAGAATCGTAAGTGGATGGTACATAAGGATTGTTTGCCATAGCATAACGTTTACCTACAAGACAAATTCCTCCTCGCATTTGGCTTTCCAACCAAATATAATCGTTAATGTTTTCCAATAACTGCAATTCAATTTTACAAAATTTCAAGCCTGCATCAAATGTAAGTTCGCTTATCGAAATATAATGTACAGGATCAAGTTCATAATATTTTAGAGAAAGAGTTCGAAATGCGCAAAATACTTCTGCAAGCATTAAAACATCTGTATTTTGATATAGTTGTAAATAATCACCAAATGTTTTGCAATTAAATGCTCTGAAAACGGCTACAGCATGAATATAATCTTTTTCAGTGATATTTTGATGTGTTAAAACATTAAAAAAAGCTGCTTGAGGAGGTAAACCAATAGTTTGAAGTTTGTCAATGTGATCACAATATGAATAAGGAAATACACCTTTTCGATGTAGCAAATACTTGTTTTTGTTGTGTTGAAAGAAACTATCAAACATTTTGAATTCATGATTCGAGATTTTCAGATTTTCAATTAATGTATCAAGAGAGCTGTCTAAAAATTGAAAACTATCTAAGAATTTTAAATGATCTAATGTAAACATAGATATTTTTTCTAAATTTAAAGGAATTATATTAATATCTTTTGCATATTCTCTAGGCAAATATTTTAAAAGTAAATGCGAGTCATAGTTTCTGCTATTGTGTATGACTACAGGAATAAAAAAAGTTTTTCTGTATTGCAAATTGCAATATTGGTGTGCTCTACCTTCTACAAAATTTTGGTAGTGCAAATGATGTCGAACAATTCGATCATTTTTTTTAAATTTTTGGTGGCAAATAATACATTTTGAAAAATCATATGTTGAGGAATCGTCAATTTCAATTTCGCTAACTTTTTTTAATTCAGCAATTAGTTTTAAAGATATTTCTTTTGCTTGATAGAGAAAATGTTCCACCGCGTCATATCCAACATGATAGTTATGATGAATTATTTTATCATCTTGATCGATAACAAGCATTGCATAGGAGAGAGGAATATGTTTTTCCAGCTCACATGTAAAGGATTTTTTATCATTTGGAGTAACAGTCGAAACCTTAGATAATGCGCATTCGAAGTCAGCAAACATCACAAAACGATGTTTGAGAGATCTATTAATGTTTTTAAATTTCAAAATCAGATTTTTAGGGATTGAAACACGTTGTGGCTTGTTATGAAGGCAAAGAGTTTGATGTTCAATTAAAGTCTGTTTTCGTACAAATCCATTCAAACAACGTTTGCAATAATAATTAAAATGCTTTTTATGTTTCAAAAGTTTGTTTATATTTTTTATTAGATAATAATGCTTTTCATAGAGAAACAAATCTATTTCTCTATAGTTTTGAGAACTAGTGTAAAGAGGATATATCATGCCTTCATCAAAAGCAAAAACATTGATATTTAATTTATTTACATTTTCAAAAAGTTTGATGTTTGCTATCTCGACAGGAAACTTTAACATTTTTGTATCAACAGCTTGCAAATGTTTTTTGTATATGCTACAGCGACCAGCATGCTTTTGCTTAGGAAATAACGCAGCTAATATGCAATAAATGAAGCATTTATTATTAATACAATTGATAGATAAAAGCGCTTTTTTATTAGATAATTTATTCGGTAGTTTGACCGTTTTACATCCACCAATAATTTTGCCATAATTGCCAATGTGTAAATCTACAAAATCGATTTTATGCAGAAGCCATCCGCTTCCGTTTCTAGTAAAATTATCAACAGAATTCATAATTTTCCTAAAGCCCTCATCTATTACGGAAAATATTTGTGCAGCAGATAAAATGCGCAAGGCATTACTGCAGAAATAATAAGTTTGATACACTGGTGTGTTGTTTAATTCATCGCTTAAAATTTTTGTAAACACAATGTGTAAGCAAATGATAACACGAATTCGTAAAACAGTTGATGTATTTAAAATATTATGAATCACAGGTCTGAGTTCGGAATAAGCAGATTCTACAGAATCAAAATTAGTTCTTGCACGTAATGTTCGAGTAAAACCATGGAATGCAGAGTTCAATTCTTGAAAAATAATATTAGCCATATTTATTTTTTCTGTTCTGATTACTTAAATGTATCTAAATTATAATCTTATTGTTTACATTCTTACTCAAGTATCAGGTTCAAGTTCTCTTGTTTTTATAAAATCTTGAATTTTTTCCAATCCTACAATCATTGTTGGAATCTGATCAATATTAATATTAAACCTGTTCTTAATATCACCAGCCTCGTTATATTTTAGAAAGCATAAATAATGTTGTTTTCTAAAGTGTTTGATTTCAAGAGCAGTGTTTTTTCCCAAATAAACAGAATAGTTTGGTATCTGTGAGTTTTTAGTTTCAATTTCTGTAGAGATGTTTAAGTCAAATTTTTTTGGTTTTTTCTTAGGAGCGCAATCCTCATCATCTATTATTCTAGCTTAAAAAATAAATAAAAGAATTTAGTTTCGTAGCTAAGTTTAAGCATTTCAAAATAACTATCAACTTAGATTTCTAAAATTTGGTAAGATAGAGAGAAAACGCAATAACTGAAAAACAACTTACCACAATCCATGTTGAAAATCAGCGGAGAACTAATGCACAAATGCAAATGTTGATGTGTCAGTAGCATAGGAGAGTTTTTATAGAAAATTTTCCTGAATTTTAATTATCAAGCTGAAAGTTAAAGTAGTGTAGGTTGCTCATAAATTAAGTACTTTCAACTATGTTACAAAAACATGAGTGGGATTCTAGGTCATTTTAACGAATATTCTTCAAAGTTAATTTATTGTAATAAGCCATTTGCATAAAGGCGTTTAAAAAACATAAGTATCATTTAAGGTCAATTTATTAAATTTCCTCCAAAGTTAATTTATTCCGAATACTCCTGATCTATAACATTTTTTTCTCTATCATAACTCTTAAATTAAATGTTTCAAGAATAGAATTATTTTAAATCTAAAAAAAAAATGAGATACACACTATTATATTTTAATATATTTATTATGTTAAGCAACAAGTTACAAAATAGTTAATATACAATGCAAATTTCTAATTTGTTACAAACAATGCAAATAAAAAACAATTTCATCATTGTCTAGTAGTTTGAAGTATCCAAATTTTGCTTCAAAATTTGTACAATCTGCGAGTTCATTCCATGAAACACCTTTCGTTGCTAAAATACTCTCCACAACTGATTCAAACAAAGTCTTGTGAGAAGAATAAACATTGTATTTCTCTGCAGTATTATATTTTGTCAGTTGGCAGAAACCAAATCGCTTTTCATCTGTTTGATTATCATGTAGACACTTAACAATGTCTGTGTTCGACAATATAGTGAAATACATTATCTTCGCAGGCTCCGCAGAAGTTTTATGAAGTCGAGCATTTTCAGTGCACTCTAGAATATTATCATAGAGAGTATTGTGAATATACAAATACTCACATCTGGAGCAAGGATCCATAACAACATATCCGAATCTCTCCATGTCTAGCGATCATCTGAATTCGCTAGCTATGACGTTGTTATAATATCTTTCTTTTTTTGATTTTCTAATATCGCCTCTCGATAAGATTTACATTGTTGATTGGAGGAGAGCAATGTTGAATGATTTATCAATTTAAATTGTTGATGCGCAAAACGTGTTACAATTCGTTCATTTTCGCAAACATTTGTTTCTGTTAATCTCGTAATAGGTAATCTTCTATTCACATGCCATAGAAAAAATAGACAGAAAAGTCCGCATGAGCTGGTACGAGGATGTTGTAATATATGCGAATTCCATTCTATTTTAGAGGAATTTTGAGTAATAAATTTTTTAATGTTTCCTTTCGGAAATGTGCCATAAGAACAAAAAAAAATGCCATTGCGGTTGTTGTCAAAATAGATCGCTTGCCAATGTTCTCCCTTCTTCGTAGAAGGATGCGTGTTTACAATAAATGATCGATAATATCCTCGTGTTTCGGGCAATAGATCACTCGCAAACACTCCGCCAAACGTTCCTCTAATTTTAGGATCGCTGAGGGCTAAACTTAACAGTGTTTGCGTGTCCATAGTATTTAATAGTCAACAAATATATTTCTACTTTTGTCAATTTCAATTAATGATTGCATTTCCATGTAGACTATTAATGTAACAGTTTCCGATAGTTCTCTATCGAATTTCAGGTGAATCGATATTTCACCGCTTCTGGCTATATTCATAAATGGATCGCTAGCAGAAAAATCTTGCGTGAGATCGAACACATACAAGCAAGTATTCTCTTTATATTCTTCTAATGTGACATTAGTATTGTGTTGAGCGAGGTCTGTGAACAAACTTAAATAGTTTCGGGCATACAGATTATTTTGATAAGAAGGTGTATAGGCTGTCATAGGGATTTGAACTCCGTTCTCCGATAACGAAATATAATTCAGATTATAATGTTGGAAATTAAACGGATTCTTCTTCAAATCTCCATTGAATGCAGAATTGGATACTAATCCTAGAATCATACGCGAGGGAAGAATTCCATTCATTGCATTAGGAATTATAACACTCTTCAATCCTGAACTGAGTGTGAATGTCTTAGTCTCAATTCTTGTGAAAGGCATTTGCACCAGAGATTGTTCTAATGCTTTTTCGTGGCCAACTAGAATTGAGCTCGATACATCGCATTTTCTGATAAACAGACTTATATTTTCGATGTGTAAGCGATAACTTCCAGTGTTAGCTAAGAGAGCAAATTCGTCCTTTGCTTTTAACAAACGAATTCGTATCGTTGTTCCGCTAATTAAAAGACGTGGTTGAGTTCCTAAGTCAATATGAAGCATTCCGCACATATCAAATAGTTTGCCTTCTTTAACCCGTTTCCATCTCTGTTTTAATCCAGCATTCTTTCCAGTATCTCCCAAATTAGTGTCATCATATTCACCGACAGTATCCTTGCAGAACAAACCAGCACTCAAAAAATTCTGTTGAGAAGATTGGGGATGAAACAGAACACTTTGTATAAAAGATTTGTAAGGATAATTACTTTCCGAAGAGATATTACGATCGTTAAGCGAGATGTGGCATTCGGAAAACATAGTGTTTAGCAAATAATTAATCGGTCCGCATCGATCATTTTCTGTAAAATTTGTTCCATCAGCTTTCAAAATTTTCGCCTGAACATTCAAAAACACATGCGATAAATCGAAATATGCATCTCCTAACCCGGTAACAAGAAATTCAATTGTATTGCTATCCGAAATGGAAGCAATCGGATGTATTTCTACAAATGAAGAATGATCAATCGCCAGTTGAATAGGCGATGAAACGAAAAGATCTAGTTCGCTTTTTGTGCAGTAGCAATTTTCCATGTTTTAGAGCTCTGAAAATACGTCTGGTTTATTTGATTTCCTACGCTTCGAGTGTTGCTTTCTAATAGTTTTCTTCCTTTTAAGACCTTTTCCACTTAATTTGCGAATAACATCGCTTGTTATTTCGCGTCCTGTTTGGCGAAACTGATCTCTAGCAGCATTGCGAAGCGATTTTCCTTGTGATACATCTTCAATTATATTTCGACCAGATGACAATAAACGTTTTCCTAAATATTTTCCAGCTTGCATCATCAGCGGTAAAGCAAATCGGCGCAAGTTACTGAAAAAGCCATAACCTCTCTGAATGGGATAATGGGAAGAAAAGTAAGGGTCTGCATTGCCTGTTTGATTTAAATAATACGCAATACAATGTTCTGGTTGTAGCCTGTGACCGCGCTTCGACATGGTTGAAAGCAGATATGGAGATCGATGAGAATGTCATTGGATTTATATAAATTTCTTTCTGAAAGAGAGCACTAAGTTTGTTTTACCCGATATGAATTTAATAGGAGTACCGCTGCTAGTGCGCAATTGAATTTCAATAATATCAAAATATTGTTTTTTTACTCTGAAGTACAACGGCACAGAAAAATATTTAACAATCTGATCATTAGTTTCGTTTGCCACTGGGATAATTTTTAGAATAGATGTTGAGGAATCTCCTACCAAGGAAGGTGATACTATATCGCAGTATACATATATTTCTGTAATACCTGCGCGTAAATCCAAAGTATAATCAGATTTATAATCACCTTGATGAAATGTTCTTGCAGTAAATCCTAGCAAATCGCTAAGCTTTTCTGCAAAAGTGACTATGGTGTTTGGGGGAACGTGTAAACCCACCTTAGAATCAGGCAATAACTGTAATGCTATGAATTTGAATTCTTTGAATAAATCTTTAGCTTCACGATACATACCACTAGATATTTTGTATGTGGCAGTTCTATTCTCTTTACGAATACTCGGAAAAACTTTATAACTGGTCACGCGAAATTTTTCATCTTTTAATGAAGTAGCAGGCTGTGTATAGGAAAATTGTGTTTTTGTTTGTTCTCCTCGTATTACGAAGCTGTTATTAGATATGTTTAATGCAGTCATTAATCGAGGACAGGAATTTCGTCTGAGTTCGATATTTACATGCGATGGCAGCGAAACTGTTACTTGGTTATTATTGCTTTTAATTTTAATATCATTTGATAACGATATTTCTTTTAATTTGTTATTTATCTGTTCTATTAAATCCCCATCTTCCAGTATTATATCATAGGTTTGGTCTACAATCGGTTCTCTTGCAATCAGTGTAATTTCCTGATTTCTAAAAACTTCTTTATTTGGAGAACGATAATGAATATAAGCAAGAAATCCTAGTGGACTATTAGGTGTTATATCGTCTTTTGTTGGATCTAGGCTCAACAACCTTAGCAACTGACTTCCTTTTTCAGCTGTTGTAATCCATTCCCATCCTCGTTTCAATTCAATTTTCAGTTTCTTTCTCTTTTCAATCAAAGTAAATTTTAGGGGAGGATCAATAAAATATTTTTTCATATTTGCCATTATTCCTTCTACAAAGTCTAAGTGATCTTCATTGTAGAGAGGAATACGAAATGTTGGTAGTAATGTTTCTATTTCTACATCAATTTCTCTCTGAATGATATAAGAATCGTTGTAACGAGACTGAATTGTAAAGTACTTTCCTGGAAGAGTAGCTTCGGCTAAGCAACATTCCCATTCTCCGATCAAAGTGATAGGTTTGGCTAATTTCGTTCGAAAATGATCTGGTGTATTGTTAGGAAAATATTTCATACTAGCATTTGAAGGTAGAAGAACATGAAAGTCATTCAGGATTTCAACCATTCTGCTTTAATCCAAGAATTAAATGAATCGTCGAAACCAACCCACTTCACCAAAAATTGTTGTGAAGCACCTTTCCCCTTAGTACGAATAATTTTTTCAATTGCCCAAAAATCCTTATCAGACTTATTTATTTTAACGAGTTCTTCGGTGTAAAATCTTCCTGTAATTTCCTTGCCAGAATGGTCTTGCAATGCATATGTAGGAGGGTTTGTTGGATAACGTTTGTAAATTCTAAACGTTTCTTCAGTCCATCCAGGAAGATAGCCTTTCTTAAAAACTTTCCTTGCTTTTGAAATCCTTACCACATCGTTAACTGCAAAGCGAAACTTGACTGGAGAGTCTACATTGTACAAGGATTTATATAAGCGAGGCTCATCAGCTTGTGTGACTTTGGCTGGCGCCATTCCATGACTTCGATGAACTGAATGGTTGTAAGAATCAACTATCAACGGTAAAATGTCTAAATATTTATAAGAATTTCGATATGTGAAAACACGATACATTTTATTTTGTAGTGTTCTGTGAGCTCTTTCCAAAATTGCACATTTTGCTTCACTTTTCGTTGAATAGTGATGGATATTATGTTTCTTGAACAGTGCACGAACTGTTTTATTGTGATACTCTTTCCCAAAATCTGTTTGAAGATTTCTTGGCTTTGTCTCTTTGAACACTTTGTTGAACACCTTAGCAATCGTATGGGCTTTCTTGTCTTTAATGGGAATTGCTCTTAAATATCTTGACATAACATCTATAATTGTTAGGAGGTATCGATAACCATTGTTAAAGCGTGATAGTTTTTGTAGATCTACCAAATCACTTTGCCTCAACTCGTTCACTCCGTATGCAATTGTTTTCCGTCTTTGGAATTTATAGCGAACAGGAAAATGAAGTGTATAAGTATCTTCTCCAGAGAGAAATTTTCTAACGTGACTCTTCTTTACACCGCTAGCTTCTGACAGTCTCTTGACACCTCCAAACGAACCAGGTTCCTTTGGATCATAGTATAGTTTTTTTAATCTTTCCACCTCTCCCAGTTTATGAGAGAAGGAGAAGTTTTGTTGTCTCTCTCTCGTATTCCTATTTCCGACCAATTTGTCCATTTTTGAGCTTCAGGTGAAGTATCAGTATTCGAGAGTTTCAATAATCTTTCCGCTGTTGTCAATCTCTTTGAATTAGAGTTCTCAGCGATATTTGGTGTTTCTGGCGAGAAGCCTGGTTCTTTATATTGTGGGTTTACTTGTGAGAGAAGTAGATGATCTCGAACATATTTATTGTGAATCCAGTCTAATGGTATGTTCGCGTCTAAAATTCCCTGAAGAAGAGTATTGAATCCTCGAGGCGGTTGTCTAGGAACTTTTTCATTCCTCATTAAATAACTGAACAAATCAATTCCATTACTTCTGTATTCTGGTTTCCCCTCTTTTTCCAATTCGTTTCTATCGTTAAATGTGTAACTCACTTCTCTCAGTTTTTCTAAAATCGGTAAGATATACTTCTTTCTCGATTTCGGAACTGCATATGCTATGTATTTTGCAATCATATTCATTCTGGGAGGAACAGGTACAGATAGTTCTTCCTTCTGGGTTTCTAGTTCTTGTAATAATTCCTTCGGAATCTCAAACGGTTTTGGAGGAGGAGGAGGTTGCATTAAACGCTGATATTTCGGTATCCAGTGTGCTAATAGCTTAGCTTTCACATCATCAGGTGTTTCTTCTTCGTGCAATAACTTTGAAATTTGATCTTCAACTCTTATTTCAGGCTTGTTCAGCTGATAGTATTCTGAAACAAGCTCTTTTGGAACTAATGCCATTTTTCTAGCCATTCTTAAATTCGTTTTCCTATAGCTTTTCCTATTACACCTCCGATAAGACTCAAAACACCTGGAAGGATGAGAGGTAAAAATCCTCCTCTT